>JASTWK010001048.1:0-53957 GCA_030770225.1 Temnothorax unifasciatus
TTTTCATCCGGCGCGAACGGTTTTTCGCAAATGTGACACAGCGTCGCGCTGTGAAATGTCTCCCACTCGTCTCGCGTTAGGTCTATCATGCATACATTGTCGGACAAGATGTTCTTTACGCGATGCGCCAATCCGTTGAGTTCCTCGACGAACCACGCGACGCAGTCATTATCGCGACGAAATCGATACGTCGATAACGAGTCGTCGTACGAGCACTGTACGTAGTATCCTATACTACAGACCCGATGATGTTGATATGCGTATGACGCGTGTTCCGTGTCGGTTGTGTCTTCTTCAGCACGCACTCCAGATCGGCATACACCACGAAGGGAAATCGCTCTTTCCTGCTGTGGTTTTTTAATTCAGTCACTTGTTGTCCTCTCTCGGCAGTCTGATAGCGCAGTCGTTTACCTCACGGCAGTCTGTCGTGTGACTGATGAGACTGCAACTTGTCGCTCGAATTAAGTAGTGGAGTGGAGATCTGCAAAAAAAAGAAACATAATTATTGTAATTTTTTTTTTTAATACACTAAATATAATATATTCTATATATTATTAAAAGAAGTATAGACACTTCCGTGCAACCGCTCTCTCCAAGGTCGGCCGTCCGACAAACGCGGGTCACGCGAGTGCTGATAGAGAGGATGGCGGTGCCAGCGGGCACAGTTCGCTCGGGCGGAAGTAGCTAGGGTCCGGGGACGAGCGCGTCCCAGCGACGCCGAACGCGTCCATAGTAGGGGCGAGGGAGACAGACGCGGATGGGAGTCGACCGCGAGTACGGTGATCGAGATCCAGCCCTCCGCTGGTGTGGATCCCAGTACCGGAAGGCAGGATCGACCCGCCCTCCGATGAATTTTTTAGCCCGTCGAGCGGAGACGAGGAGCCACCGAGGGCGAGTAGACGGAGCGCGGAACGCGCAAAACATAGGTTAAGGTTAGACGATAAGCAGTTAATAAAATAAACCTCCACACCACTAGCCGTTAAGTTAATTCATAGACCGCCACGAGGCGAGACGTTTCTTTTATTTAGTTAGTTACCATTCTGGAACACCGTTTAGTTTGCATTACAAGTCCGCGAATGACCAATTTATGTTGCTATTAGAAGCCCGCGAGAAACCGATTGAGTTTATTTTGATGCTACGCGAAGCGCGAAGCCAGTTAGAGACGCGGAAAATAAAACGCGGCAATCTCCAGGAACAAAGGTCACGAACGACCTTCCCAGGACCTGGGACACGCAATTATCAGGTCGACGTCATGATACGATCAACGACTTCCTAGTTCCAAAAAGGGAACGCCTTCCACAGGGAACGGGGGGGCAACAAGGAACTCCCCGACACTGGGACACGCAATTATGAGGTCGACGTCATGATACGATCAACGGCTTCCTAGTTCCCAAAGGGAACACCTTCCACAGGAAGCGGGTCACCATGAACTCCCGACACCTGGGACACGCAGCCGGGAGGTCGGCGTCAACGGCACTACAAGGAACACTAAGATCCCAGATAGGCATCTCTTCCACGGGAAAAAACGGAAGGGATCGCTTCCCCAACACCTGGGGCACGCGACCGCAAAGTCGGCGTCATCCGCAGCCCGCGGATAACTAAATCCCAGACGGGGCACCATCTGCGAGGAGCAACGGCAAAAACGCCTCGCCCGAGACCTAGGGCAAGCACCTACAAGGTCGCCGCCATCGCGGAAACACGCAGCGCGAAAATCGCGACGCAGACGCCTTCCACGAGGAAGGAGGCAACAGGCCACCCCTTCAGGACATGGTACACGCAACCAAGGAGGTCGGCGTCAACGTCCGACTTCCCAAAAGTCGATCTAGACGACTTCCACTGGAAGTCGCCACGGATTCGTCACCGGGACCACCAGAACGCCAGTGCGCACAGGTCGGCGTCAGCGGCGGATAACCTCCAGCACACCCGGGACCTTCCTCAGGGAAAAAGCATGCGGACGACATCAGGGGCATCCCCGGAGGAATGCGCAAGGGTCACCGTCGACGGCGGATGCGAAATAAGAAAAGTGGAAACCTGGTGCAGCGGCACCGAGGCAGGACATTGCGTAGAACGTACCGCTAATGGAAATTTCCATCCGCGAGCACGGCGTAGGGCGTCACCGGGGAAGGGCGTGAGAATCACGCAGCGCGCGTGTGGAACCAGAAGCGAATAACAAGTTTTTGTGAAAAGAGAAAGTCGTGACGTCACGCCAATCGGCGAAAACAACCCGCGAGGGGGGGGCAATATACCGCGGTGGGGAGCCAGCGCGAGCCGCGCCACTCTTGGCAGTCTCTCGGGTATAGCCGTGGCGAACAGACGTGTCTCACTCCGCGCTCGTAACATACGGTCTATGCGTAACAACCGAGTACTCCCGTACTATCGCGTTAAATTATCTCGTTATACATCAGCGAGAGAGGCACTTAGCTGCCACAGCAATCAAGTGTTAGCAATTACGACAAGTTGAAATTCGGATACTTAGTTAATTCGAGAAGTGCGTATCGAGTATACTACAACCGCGGACATCGTGTTACGCGGCTACGACATATTGCACGGACAGTGTTAACCTTCGTATGAAACCACCGAATACTCCGACGTTAATTGTAAATGCGAACATTGTGAACCGAGTGATAAATAATTGCGCGACTTATTGCGATTCGATTGTGACGCATAAGCTCGACGATTGTGAAACGGCTTGTAGGCTGGAAGAATAAGCTACAATTAAAGAATTTATAATTCTTAAACAAGTCTCGACGTTATTTACGTAATTACCCATACTCACCTGATACCTACCTTGTCCATCGGCGATGATCATGCGTGGTCCAACGACGATCTGGTATGCGATGTAAAGCGAGGATCCAGGGAAGTCAAGCAGCAGCGGTGATCCATCCGGGGCAGTAGCTGAAACAGAGAAAGAGTATTAGCGCGTAATTAGTAATAATTAGGAGGACATCTGGTGATCCGGTAGGCGATGTAAAGCGAGGATCCGGGGAGCCAAAGCAGCATCGACGGTCCATCCTGGCGTCCATCTGAAACGTAGAAAATAATATTAATAAGGGATACGAAGTCCTTAACCTTCTCGGTAGTTCAAGGTTAAACCGAGTGGCGACCGTGAAACGGGGAAGCAATAGCGCGTCATCCGTGCCTTCGAGTGACATCGTCCGGTCACAACCGATCACAAATGTACTTTGTGTGTCCATGCTTATTAATTTGCGAGCTAACGAGACGCGACAGATTTTTTATCCACGCGAAATGTCCCACGTTGTCGTCTCGCGGATCCTGCACGTACAGCAAATTGACGTGTTTGTCACTCGTTTGGTCGGTGAGTCGTATCGGGAGAACGTTCGGCGTCTCCTCTCCCTCGATTGGTGTACACGTTGATCGACACGTCGTTGAGTCGTTCGAACTTTTTAATCTGTTTCAAAGTCATGGAAACTCAATGTCTTCGAAATTCAGTATCGTTGAATAATGAGGGTACGAGGATTCTCGTTCTGAATGTCTTTCGGCTGGATATAGAGCAGCCGTCACTGCCCACGCAAAACACGCATTGTCCATAGACGCATTATTCACATTGATCACCGCATTCTTCGTTTTAATTTTTTGCGGTAAATTGACGTGACATCCCGCGCGCAAAGGATTGTATTTGTTGACGTTCACCGTCAAATTGAGGATTCGCGTCAACGCCCACCCACTGTCGCGTTCCTGGAACTCCTCGAGGGACGTAATGTGGGCTCGATAACGTGCCGCTCGTACCACTCGCGCAAGTGCGATGTACGACAGAGTTCTTTGTTATTTGTACACACACTCTTATTGGCACGTTTATCACCCGCCACAAAACTCCCCGTTGAACGCGGTGTTCACTTTAACACAATTATGTGTTTTTAAAATGTCTCGCACTCGCCTGCACACTACGCTGCAGGCGTCTTCCAAAAACTGTCGCGGTTCTATATGGTCCGTATTAATTACCGCGCCGGTCATTATCCGCGTTTCGAACGCGACATCGATTTCTCGCCATACGAGTTCTGCCGCGCGCGTGTCGCCACTGTTACCGGCGTTCGCATAATCGCCACCGCTACGAATAAATTGTCTTTCCAATCGCGTCTTCGCACCCTCGAGTCGCGCGATTCTGGCAACCAACGATTGCCTCTGCCCGATCGAGAGCCGCGAACGTTTGGCACTACAGCGTGTCTCGAGCTGCTCGACGAATTCTGCGCATTGCAGCGCCCATGTCAAAAATTCACCCACGGTAGCTACTTGGTCGGACAGTTCCAATAGATCGCGTTCTTTTCCTCAAACTGATCCATGTTTGATCACTTTCGCACAATAACCATAAAATAAATCGCGATACTTTTCGATCGATGTATAGCTCTCAAATCTTGCTCTACTGCGGCTCGACGCGCTTCATCCCTCGTTATATACCCTTTGCTCTCTCTCTCGCTCCAACTAATTTTTAAAAAAATCTTTTCCTTTGTCTCAGGTACTGCGTAGATAGATTGTTTAGTCTACGCGATAAACACCCCTTTTCCCAGAAAAAATTTGTTTACGGCGAACATGTTCCGACAGGTTCGACGCGTTATCGGGTCGATCATCATCCCCGATGATGTCATTTCTTCCTTTGTCTTTTACGTACTGCGTAGATAGATTTTTTTTTAATTATAATTCATGCTATATTTTTTTCGCGCGCATTTCCATTCGAGCCGTACATATGCAACGTCCACCGGAGCATCGGCGCCTCGCTTCTATGTTACGGTACGCGATATTTGTTTTGTAACTTCAAGCAGCCGGACTTCTAGCGGATGTCGGCGCTCGCCTTTGTAGCGCGAGACGTATTTTATCTTACTTTTCGCTGGAAGCGACTATCAGTTTTATACACCGCCATTATATTTTCTCTGGCGACTTCTCCGTTCTGCATTGAATTCAGTCTCGCCGGTGTCTGAGGTGTGCTTAACGTGTCAGGATACATTTTTGATTGACAATTAGCCTTTGTTGCGTTCCTAATTGTTTTCTTATTGATTGTGATTTACTGTTTTTTTATGCTTCCCGTCGAGGACTGGAAGTCTTATACGTGTTTCATTCAGATTTTTTGATTGACAATTAGCCTTTGTTGCGTTCCTAATTGTTTTCTTGTTGATTGTGACAAAACTATACTTTTGTTTTTTTTCACTTTACACTGGTCAACGGAGACAATAATGGAACGAAAAACGATAATGTATGCGTCCGATTCCGATTCCGATGACTCGCGCAAAACAGAGCGACTCCATCGCCGAATGAGATTCGCTGGAAGCAAGAGTGAAGGAGGACGCTCGCTGGAATCTGACGACGTACCCTCTGCGAAGGGCGATCGGAAATCCATGTGTGCGGGAAGAACTGTGGATACGAACAATAGCAGCTTTCGGTAGTGTGTCGAGACGATATATGAGTGGAGTTTCGATGAAATTCCAAAGAGATTTCGTTACATGAGCGCTGAAGACGAAGACGCGTTTTGCGATAAACTCTGGAATCGGTGGACTAGAGTCGACTTCGAAGTAACCTAGGAACAGTGAAGGTGATTACGCCATATGGCCGGAAAATGATCGCTTGAGTGTTACACGAGCTGCATTGCGCGAAATGAATGAAGATTCGAGCGAACAGCTCGAAGAGAAAGAACAATAATAATGTTGAGCGAGTTTGAACTGAGTGATAAGGAACGCGGACCGCGGCGCGGACCCCCCGCGCGAACCCGCGGACCCCGCGGACCGCGGCGCGAACGCGGACCCCCCGCGGCGCGGACTCGCGGACCCGCGACCGCGGCGCGAACGCGGACCCCCGCGCGGACCCGCGGACCCGCGACCGCGGCGCGACCGCGAACGTGACCGCGAACGCGGGTGAGTCATCCCCCGGTGAGTCATCCCCCCCGGTGAGTCATCCCCGGTGAGTCATCCCCCCGGTGAGTCATCACGGTGAGTCATCACGGTGAGTCATACACTTGGTATGCCAAGGTCACCCCCCCCCTCCCCTCCCCCCCCCTTCCCCGCGTAATCCGATACCCCCCGTGTAACCCGATATCCTTGTGTAACCCCGTATTCCTTGTGTAAACCCAATACCCCTGTGTAACCCGATAGCCCGCCCCCCCTCCCCCTCACCCCCCCCGCGTAATCCGATACCCCTGTGTAACCCGATACCCCCCGCCCTCCCCCCTTCCCCCGCACCCCCCCCCGCGTAATCCGATACCACCCCCCCCTCCTCACCCCCCCTCGGAGCCCCCAGGGAGGAATGCCCTTATATACTCTAGATAACAGCAGTTCCTTTCCTCGATGATCTCCAATGGCGATCTCCACGTAACTCGGTGGGCCCACGTTTATGCCAATTTCGAGGTATTTATATTCTGTAGCTGTCAACGCGTATCGTCTGCCGAGTATGCGAATCGCGCGACGCTCCAACGAAATGCTGTATAAAAGAAATGAAATTAATTATTTATTTCCTTTCGTATGTCGTACAATTTGCAAAGATATAAAAAACTTAGGGGGAAGCTCTATATGTTTTTTCTGCTTAAACGAAACTTACCTGTTACTTCTGTTCTCGCACGACTGAGTTTCAACGTCGTGAATCGGCACGTAATAATTCACGGCATTCATGCGTTTTCCACCATTGTTGCTGTTGCTGCTGCTGCTTGCGCTTCCTTCGAAGGAGAACATTTTTTCTCTCGACTCTGAGAAGTTGTTACCGTCAGTACAAGCGATCGCGACAAGACTGGTCATGTAAAATTAATCGAGTATACGCGACAACACCGCGGCATTCCGAAAGTAATAATGTGGTGGGGGGGAATGTTTATAATCGAACCTGTCAGGACATGTTCCGTAAACAAATTTTTTCTAGGAAAAAGGGGGTGATTATCGCGTAGACTAAACAAATTCGCTAAACAATCTATCTACGCAGTACGTAAAAGACAAAGGAAAAAATGACGTCATCAGGACGATGATAAATCCGATAACGCGTTGAACCTGTCGGAACATGTTCGTCGTAAACAAATTTTTTTCTAGGAAAGTAAAGCCTACTCTAACGGTGATGATGATGATGGGAGAGGGAAGGGGGAGTAAGAAATAAAAACGTTATAAAAAAGATACATATAATTTATTTTTTAATTCCGGCGATCATCTTTACACGTTAACATATAATAAGCCCGGCTTCGCGAAGTTCCTCGATGATCGACATGATCTCATGGTCGTGGGGGCGTTGGCGTAGCGCGCGACCACCAGTTAAATAATTTTATTACATTTTGTAACGCGCAATTCTTGACGTGTTTTCCGCATTGCATAGTATTGGTATCGTCTAGTTTAGTCAGAGATTCGATATCTTCGTAATGCGCATCCAGTCTCGACGATTAGGTTTTTTCTCGCATAATTCTCCAGCAGATCCACCAGCCATTCTCGTTTCTGACATCCCTTGACGTACACGAGAGTCGGCATCTCGTCGTCATCTTCTTCGTCATCCTCTTCTTCTACACCAAGCACGGCCGATGTAATCAGGCGTTTCACCGTGTTGTACGGTACGTTTCCTGTCTTCCCATCGTAAGCCATGGTGATTCGCGATCAACCAGGTAGCGCACGATTTGTCGGATTTTGTGAGGAGATTCCACGGCATGGGGTACTTAAAAATGTGATGCGACAGAACGCAGCCTTTTCTCAGCACCGCCACCTCCTTCACGACAAATTTCATCCCGACGAGGAATCCTTGCAGGTCCACGAACGTTGGTACGGACATGACAAGATTTCTTTATCTCTCTCTCTCGCGTCGATGCGGCAATCGAGAGGAATGACGCGCAACTCTGCAAACCGTCTCGCGACACTCTGATTTTATACTCCCCCCTCTAAATAATTGTATATCGGAGAGTCGACGTTGCCGCGAACACTCAGACTATTTTGCGCACCACGTTCGTCAACGGGTTGTACTCAATCACGCGGTCGTGTATGATGAGACAGTACGCGGAGGTATTCGGCGGTACGTTCTCCATGCAGTCGAATTCTATTCTGACATCCACGGTAGCGGTTTTTACGGATTCGTTTTGGCGAGAGCAATCGATGATCACAAATGGGCCGTTACGCAGAAAAGTCGAAACGGTGAGACTCGGCTCGAGATATTCGTATCCGTAGTAGCCTTTGCAGAAACGCGCGTACATATCGTACAGAATCGCCCATCGGTGTTTGCCAAAGTCCAAATTCAAGTCGTCGTACGGATAAACTTCCGAGTTTAGGTAGAGTTTTACGTTGGTCAAGTTGCAGTCGTCGAATCGGCTTATGTCGGCGGACATGACGTTCTTCCGACCCGTCTGCAGAGCGAAGACGACGTATCGCGGTTTCTCGAGCTGAGTCGCGGTCTTGATGGCCCACGAGTGCTTGGTCGTGTTCTGCAACAGGGGATACTCGTACAGATCCCACGAACGGAAACCCATACTGAGATAACGTCCGTCTTCCAAGGCGCGCAGCATCGACAGCTTGTTGATCTCGTTCAATACCACGTGAGGCATTCGCCATTGTATCTTGAGTATTTTGATGGTGGGCGCCAACGCGAGACTTCCCACCAGGGAATTGTTGTCGTTGCGCGATCGTATCAAGATCAATTCGTGACGAGCGTTGATCACCACGCGTTTGTAATCCTCGCAAAATCCCAGTAACAAGTTGAGCGGTACGCAAAAATTGAAATATCCGTTCGCGTTATTCTGCGGATCCCAGCCAGCGTTTCTCAGGATCATACTTCTGTCAGACGATACGGTAACGTAGTTCTTGAGCGTGCTGGTTATTCCTACGTTTCTGCAGCGATCAATCTCCACGCCGTCGAGCTCGTATCGAATCTCGTCGAACATGAACGCGACGCAATTAGTTCCCAGTACCACGTTATCGGCTGCTTGGTCGGCTGCTCTGGTCACCGTCAATGTGCCTTCGACGTAGAGAAAACTTTCGCACGGCAACGTATACAGATCCTGCTGTTGTATAGGTATTCGTATCTCGTCGCTATAGTCAAACGTTGTGTTGGCGTACGGGTTGTACGTGTGAGTCTCGATCTTGACGATGCGATCGTCAAAGACCGGCTCGCCTCCGATGTTGAGAATTTCAGTCATCGTTCAGATGTTTCGCACCGCGAATCCCAGAGATTGTAAAAACTTAACGTTCGACGCGTTGAGCTTCTTTCTCGTTTCTCTTCTTCTAACGCCTCCGAATGTCGACTTGACGATATCGTCGATCGGCGCAGCCGTAAAGATATTACTGTTGTTATCTGTCGCGTGCTCCGAGTCGTTCAACACTAGCATCTCATATGTCGCGCACACACTCACGCTCACGCGTACACTGGTGCGTTATCGCTCTCGCCGTCGTACGTGCAATCTGACGGTGATCTCTTCTCCGCGAAAATCGAGCAATCGTCCGTCTTGATCAGCGACGCGTATCGTTAGATTCGTAACGCTCCGCGCGATGATCGGCAGGTAAATGATCTGCGCCGGCGTTTCCGATATCTTATATCCCGGTGGTACGCTCGGTGAGAACTCGTGTATCGTATGAACACGTTTGCCGTTGCTGTACGCACCCGCGGTCACGTTACACTCCACGCGGATAATGTTTACGTTGATAATATTAATCGGTGCGTCCGATTCGTGCCACTGTCCTGGCTGCAATATACGCGTCGACGAGAATCCCAGCAGCGATCCGACGTTGTTCGGTTTGTTGAAGTTCACTCTGAAAGCGCACTTGATCTCGCTCTTCATCGTATTGTAATTTGCGCGGAGCACTATCGGGTATTCCGCGACCTCGTCTTCGTAGCCGTTCGCGCGGTCTCCTCTCGCGCGATATTCGCGACCGACGTACGATCGTCGTTGGAACGAACCACGCGTCGCGGACGTTTCCGTGAAATTTCACGTTTCAAAAACTCGTGTATGGCCCGTATCTCGTACGATCCCTCGGGAATCGTAATTTCCGTGTCATCCTCGTCGAAATAAAATTTATTATTCGAAGAATTCACGTTCGGAATCGTGTGATAAGTCTCAAAACACGTTAGACCGAGCTCGTAGTCACCGTCGCTCAGATCCACGGCGGGAAAATAGTGCTCCGCGAGGATGCTGCTCTTCCCGGTCAGCGTCAACGTTATAGACATGTCGAAGCGGAAGCTGTTCGACGAACACTGAGTCTCCACACGGCGCGTCGTCAGATTTTAAATCAGTGCCGATCGTCGTCGATCGTCCGGAGAAATTGCAAGCACAATTGTCCACAGATGCTCTGATCGTATCGCTGATAAGACGTGCGATTGTACTCGATCTTCGTCACGCTCGGTCCGAAATATCGCACCAGTTCTTTCGGCGGTCGAAGATTGCCGAAACTGTCGAAATATACGACTCGATCTCCCCTCTTGGCGTACGCTACCCAATGAGTACCGGGGCCCGCTGCATCGTCCAAATTCACGATACCGCTCTCGTTTCGACGCACGCCGTCGACGATCGGTAACGAATCACGCATGAAAACACCTCTGAAGAACGGTACGCGCATTCGCCTTGCCAGTCGACTCAATTGCACGTTAGTCGTAATACCCGCCGGCATAGTTAACGTCTTTTTGACGTTTTTTTTTTATTTCTAATCTTCAACGCCACTCCTCGCCCGCGTTTGTGCGGGCCGAGATACAGTCCCTGTCCATATTTGTACGGAGCGAGATAAAGTCCGCGACCTTCCATGGCGCGATTGTGACGTTGCGTCTCCTCCAGCTGACGTCGCGCGGCTTTGCTAGCGTTCACCGCCGTTGTAATTCCGGCCGCTCCGCCGGCCAGAGAACCGAGAACTCCCAACAACGGTAGAAGCGGCAATACGCCACCTCGTTTCGCTGTCGGAAGTATTCGTTTCTTCGTCGACCTTTTCCTCGTTCGTGTTTTCCGTGTTTTCCGTGTTTTCAAACCCATTCCGAGCTTCGTCTTAGCCTTCATGGCCGCCCAGACGGCTGTAGCGGCAGCCCTCTCTCCGAGAGCCGAATCTCTCGCGATGACGCGTCCTAGCGCTCTCTCGGCGAGTATCTTGTCCGCCGCGTGTCTCTCGGTGAGGCCTTTGTCACGCGAATAGGCTATGTCGTGCTCGCGACACGCCGCGTCCAATGGATTTACACCCGGATCACCTCTAGCCAATCGTTCTCGCAGACGAGTACCCGGACCGCAAAACTGATAGCCGGGAATGTGCAATTCGATCGGAAGTGCGCCTATCGCGCGATTAAACAGACCTCTACCAGTTTTTAATTTCATTGACATTCGGCGCTAAAATCGCGAATGTTCGAAGGTCTCGACAGCAGGACGAACATCTTTGCGACTGAGCGATTCGCGGTGCCGCGCATCTATAAATAGACGTTCGAACGAGAAAGTTCGATTCAGTCGTACAAAGTGCGAAGAGAAAAAAAGAAATGAGATTCGTGCGACAACCGTTGGCGATTCGCGTGACGAATTGCGACGACAGATCACGGTCGATGGAGGGCAACGCGGAGAGGCGCAGACACGGTACGATGCTGCCGACTACTATACGCGCGATCATTTGCGGTCCCTCGAATTGCGGTAAAACCAACGTTTTGATAAGTTTGCTGGAAAGTCCGCACGGTGTACGTTTCGAGAACGTGTACGTGTACTCGAAATCGCTGCATCAACCGAAATACCGATATCTGGAGAATTTACTGACATCGATCGACGAAATCGGCTACTACACCTTCTCCAATAACAGTGACGTCATTCCACCGAGCGACGTGTGTCCAAACTCGATTTTCGTCTTCGACGACGTGGCGTGCGATAAGCAAGACACCGTGAGAGAGTATTTCTCGATGAGCAGGCACTCGAGCGTCGACTGCTTTTATCTCTGTCAGACGTACGCGAGAATACCTTAACATCTGATACGCGACAACGCGAATCTGCTGATCCTGTTCAGGCAGGATGGCACTAATTTGAAGCACGTGTACAACGATCACGTGAATACCGACATGTCGTACGATGAATTTTGCTCCTTGTGCCACGATTGTTGGCGATGCAAGTACGGATTCGTAGTGATAGACAAGGACAGCGCGCTTTCGAACGGCCGATACAGAAAAGGATTTAACGTGTTCGCGATACCGCAAAAGCGGTCAGTCGTCGCCGATACGTCGTCGAGGGTGAAACGTTAGCGTTACAGAGAGAGAAGACACTCTGCTTTGTTTTTTTTTCTCCCACGATGGCTGCGATCGACGGGGGCGTGAATATTCGCAAACGCGAGAAGATCGTGAAAGATATCGCGAAAACGAGTGATTCGATTCGCAAGAAACTTCGCGCTTTGAAGACCGGTAAGATCGAGAAGGACATTGAGTTGGACACGCACTTTAAGCCTCTCATCGGGCCGCTGAAAAAGATCGCAGACAACTCGAGCTCGATCGCGGTGAAGAAAGAGGAGCCGGCGGAAAGCGTCGCTGACGCAAAAATCAAAACGCAATCAATTCGACAGCGCGGGGAGGAGGAGGATAAGGAGGATTGGGAGGATGCGACGTTGAAGAGAAAGATGGAACGATTAGACTCCTGGTTGGATCTACCATCGTCGACACCGCATACATCTAATCAATTGAAACGATCGAAAGTACTACCGATAACTTCTACACCGTCCGCGGCGACGCAAACCGACGTGGAAAAAACAATTCCCGAATTCCTCTCAAGCATGGATGTTTTTGAAACCACGGACGACTCGATCGGGACAACCGTTCGAAAGCACTTGCAAACGTCGATAGGCCGAGAATTTTTTGTAGAAACGTTGCAAAGTCGCTTGGGTCCACTGAGCCGATTGTACATCGCAGACGTTTTAGGTGCCGATGTAGAGACAGACAACGTGTATGGCCCATATCTCGGCAAAAATGATTTGATGCTCGGTAATAAACGTTTTGACGTGGACAAAGCGGATAATATAATTATCGGCGATGTAACATACGCCGGCACACCCGGTATTTACGAGTTGATCTTCAAGAGAATACCCAATAAAGAGATTTACACGGAGGCGGATAGGCAAAAGTACAAGGACATACTGTTGAAAACGAGTGCTCATAAATACAAGCACGATCCTCAAGGACGAGTAATGGGCAACAAGGGATACAAGTATCTATGTGTAATCGCACCGTTGATATCGACCGAATCCAAGAAGAAAAAATCCGGAAAGGGATTATTCGCGTCTCGCGCGATGACGCTAACCGACAATAAGATCGACTACGTGCACTGGGACGACCCCAACGAGCTGGTGGATCGTCTGCGATTGCTCGACGCTTCGCGTCAAGCTGGCAACAATGCCCACGACAATGAGATCATGTCAATCATCGAGGAACTTCGCGAAGCCGGGCTTATTATAAATTAAACGGCGCGACAGCGATCCGTTCAATCAGCGTCGAAATGCCGATCAATAAATTTGGATTGTTCGAGCAGAGCGAAGACGCGACGAATGCCATTTCGTACCATCGGTGGAGCGGATTAGTGAGAAATTTCGTGCGCGACAACGCTCTGTGTCGCACCGCCACGGACTTTGACGCAAGGACGCGTAAAATTCGTCGCGTGGCGCAACCTGAGACTGACGGTGACGCGGTTAACAAAC
Organism: Temnothorax unifasciatus; assembly: GCA_030770225.1. NCBI lineage: Eukaryota > Metazoa > Arthropoda > Insecta > Hymenoptera > Formicidae > Temnothorax > Temnothorax unifasciatus. Next base: position 13,578 of record JASTWK010001048.1, read on the forward strand.
TATACGTGGATCAGTGCGTTAAAAGTCTGCGAGATCAACGAAAAGAGTCAGACGAGAAGCTTACCGCGTTCGAGACGGACGTGCGAGCGTTACAGACTGCGGTAAACGCGCTTCGGCGTACGAATATCGTTGGATTGGAAACGGCTAATGAACGATGAAGAAACGGTTCAGCAGAAACGACTATCGAACGGCGACGAGTGAAGAGAGGCAACGGTTAATTGACGACGGCGACGAACAGCAACGAACGATTCGAGAACGACTGTCGGACGGCTGTCTTACGGTTCGAGAACGGTTATCGAACGGTTGTGGAACGGTTCAAAAACAGCTCAGAAACGATTACGAGCGATTCAGAAACAGCTGCGAACTACGCGGTGACAGGAAAGGCTACAAACGGCTAAAGAACGTCGACAACGACGACAACGACAATGAGTGACAAACAACGGTCAACTGACGACGACGACAAACGACAACGAACGGTTCGAGAACGATTGTCGAACGGCTGTCGAACGGTTCAAGAACGGCTCGAACTCGTTTCTGAGCGGTTCAGAAGCAGCAACGAACGACACAGAAACAGAAACAGAAACGGCTACGTACAGCTGAAGGACGAAAACGAACAGCCAACGAAACGCTAACGAAACATGAGTCTGTTAAAATCCGATGTGGATAAAAATATCGAAAAGCGACGGTTGGTGGACGAATTGCACGCACCGGCGAGAAGAAATTTTCCCCGCAGACATGTCATAGTGCGGGGGTACGACGACCTGTGGCAGGCTGACATCGTCGAGATGCGTCCGTACTCGCGTTTCAACGGAGGCCACCACTACATACTCACCGTCATCGATGTGTTGAGCAAGTACGCGTGGGCCGTGCCGCTCAAGGGTAAAGGCGGCAGCGAGACAGCCGTCGCTATCGCTGAGATAATTCGAGATAGCGGGAGGTGCCCTAGTAACCTACAAACCGACATGGGGAAGGAATTTTACAACACCGACGTGCAACGTCTCGTGAGAAAACACGGCATCAATCACTATTCCACGTATTCGGTGTTGAAGGCGTCGGTCGTCGAGCGATTCAATCGCACGTTAAAAAACAACATGTGGAAGATGTTTACGCTCAACGGAAATTACAAGTGGGTCGACGAGCTACCGCGACTCGTGTCGGATTACAACGCGCGCAAACATCGAACGATCGGCATGCGACCCGTCGACGTTACCCCCGCGATCGCCGAAAGACTCTTGGCTACGGTGTACAGCGCGATAAAGATCGCGGGTCCGGCGAAGTTCAAAACGGGCGACTTGGTACGCGTCAGCAAATACAAGACGATTTTCGAGAAAGGTTACACGCCGAATTGGACCACCGAGGTGTTTAAGATCGTCAGAGTGCAGCATACCAATCCCGTAACCTACCTACTCGAGGACTATCGCGGAAAATCCGTCGCCGGAGCGTTCTACGAGCACGAGTTGCATCGCGCGACTTATCCTGACGTGTATCTCGTGGAGAAAGTACTGCGCAAGAGAGGCGACGAGGTTTACGTGAAATGGCTGGGATTCGACGAATCGCACAACTCTTGGATACACAAGAACAATGTTATTTAATTCGTGCAAACTGTATTTTATTCTTAATATAAAAATGATACCTGTAAAGTATTTGAAATATGTAATACATATAAAGTATATAATAAAAAATATTAAATACCAAATACACATATGTAGAATATCTTTATTAATATCCTTTCTAATATAATACGTTATCTGCTATTGCGGGTTTCATATTCATCGTGGCGCCATAAACAAATTATTGTCTTTGAGAAGAGGGCTGTTAATGCGTAGACGTATCTATTTCACACTATTTTTTTGCAACGTAGTACGCGAGACAAAGGAAGAAATGCAAGACAAAAGAAATTAATGATCTTTCACGATTAAGTTGGAGCGAGAGAGAGAGAGCAAAGGGTATATAACGAGGGATGCATCAAATCGCAGTAGTATGATTTGACAGCTTATGCGCGACGATACATCTGTGCATTGATCGAGACACTTAGAATCTGTGTGCAGCGATACACCTGTGCATTGATCGAGACACTTAAAATCTGTGTGCAGCGATTCATCTGTGCAACGATCGGGACACTCATCTGGTAAATATACATATTAATATTAAAAATAATAAGAGTGCGATATACTTTTTTTTTGCGACATCATAATTTTATAACACCATACTTTTTGTTTTTGTCAAAGGGTTCCAGAGTATGGATGTGGTGGCGGAAGGCTTCGGCCTCAGACTCACGCAAAAGGATCTTCACACGCTGGTCAACTTAAATTGGCTGAACGACGAAGTAATTAACTTTTACATGAATCTGCTGATCACCAGAAGTACATCTTCCGACACGTATCCGAAAGTACACGCGATGAACACGTTCTTTTATCCGAAACTTCTGTCGGGCGGTCACTCGTCGCTAAAACGATGGACTAGGAAGGTGGACATATTCGCGCAGGATATTATTCTAATACCGATCCATCTAAACGTTCATTGGTGTATATCAATAGTAGATTTTCGCGATAAAACGATTATTTATTACGACAGTATGGGCAATGATAACCCGAAATGTCTGGCTGCATTAAAACTATATGTACAAAATGAGAATCTTGACAAAAAGAAACAACCTTATGATATGAGTGATTGGGAATTTTATTCCGCCAAGGACATTCCGCAACAGACGAATGGATGCGATTGTGGCGTATTCTCCTGTATGTTCGCCGAGTATGTCTGTGCAAACAGACATATAACGTTCACGCAGGATGATATGCCATACTTTAGGAAGAAAATGGTGTATGAGATAATAAGCGGAAAGATTGTATGAAAATTTTTTATTGAATAAACCATTTTATAATATAAAATATAGAAATGTGTAATTAATATCCTTCCATTAGCATAATACATACGTTACATTATAATACATACCTACATACATACATACATTCATACATATATCATGTTATACTACTACATTATATTACATTACATACATTGCATACATTGCATACATTAATCTTTATTGTTCCTTATCACTCATTTCAAACTCGCTCATCATTATCCCGTAGCTGTCAACGCGTATGCGAATCGCGCGACGCTCCAACGAAATGCTGTTACGTTATATTCTGAAATGCCCCCAGGCCAATGTATCTGTCGAATCCGGCAAGATGTATCTCTTATCGTCATAAGGACTGAGAGCAATTTTCGTCTCGCTGATAGTGTACACTTCGTGCATTTTCGATCGTATACAGGACTGCCGTCGCGTCATTTCGATCTCATTGTTCAAACACCGCGCGTAGTCGTCGAACGTTATAGTACGCGCTACGACATTGCTCTTCACACCTTTCGCTTTTTTACAGTCTTTTTTACCGTCCACTCGCAGGGCGTACATTTTCGCCCTAAGTCCAATGAATTCGGTCATGATCGCACCGTTATTCTCGTCCTTCATCAAGCCCGGCACTTTTTTATTCACGAGCGGCATACCATAAGCGTTATCTACCGCGTAATCACTCGTGTCGAACCTGACTATATCACGTTTCATGTTTTCATACGCGTCGTCGCACTTGATATGATAAATCAGACTGTCCGTGTCGGTATACATGATTCTGCACGAGTCGCGGTACAGGGGAGACATGTATTCGTGGTGAAATTCGTACAGGCACACCTTCGACATGTCGAGGATGCACATGCCGACGTAGATCGGTTTGTCGAATTTCACCTCGAGTTTGCGCAGTTCGACGGCTATCAGATTTTCCGAAAACACGCTCCTGCTGTGGAAATTCGGTCGCGAGATCATTGCCTCCACACCGAATCGTCCGTCCCACTTCGTCAGTAATTTTACATCTACGTGATTGCGTACGTTCTCCATCGTCTTCCCGAAAACTGCGTTGTTCATTAATTTATATAAATTTTTTTCGAACTCATTTTTGGCCCGTGTTCTAAATTTTGTATTGAGTTCGATGTAAGTGCGGAGCCACGCAGATTGAGCGAATTGCAATACGCGATGTATTTTTGTGACGCGAAGGCCGTGACGCGTACACTGCTGCAGATTGCGATAATGAATGACGTAACGCTTCTTATCATGCAGGGTGGCGAGAAGTTTAGTCTGTTGTTTTCCGGGTGGTTTATCGCGCGTTGGGCAGAACGGTAGGTCAGTGTGCGCGTCGTGTTTATTCTGCGGATACTCTAGATCGACTTCGAGAATATAGCCCGTGGGCGAATCCAAAGCGATCGCGCTGAAGTCGAAATTTGACGCGTCTTCGACCCATCGAAACTCCGCGTAGGGCAGTGGCTGACACATCGCCCAGCCGTACAGGTTATTTACATCGAAATACATCAGATAGGACGAAGGTTTCGATGGATCGTACGACTTCATGTACTTGTTGTTGGCCTGCGCGTATCTGCCGGAACATTGACTCAGGCCGCCGCGAATACCACGTTCGATGAACATGACCATGTTAATGTCGGTCAGCAGTTCGAAATTGACACACGTATGTTTCAACATGGCGTCCCATGTGAAACCTGGCAAAGTGTAGTAGTACGCGGGATCGAGTCCGTAACTCGCGATACAGCTGTCGCGGAAATTCTCAAACACGTCGGCCAACAGCAAGACATCGGTTTTCAGGTATAGATCGCTGTATTCGCCCAGGGTTCGAACGGAGAATCGCTGCCATACGTTACGCGGCGTGCGCGTAATCGCTCTCGCATACTGTTTCACCGGTCAGAGAATTGTAAAATGAGTCGCGCGGCGGTAAACACGTATCCTCCAGCTTGTCGACGCTGTCCACGTATTCGTATGGAAAGACACCTTTTCGCGTCAATAATTCGAAATCGTCGTCGGATAACGTGGAAAATTTGGAACGTATAATTTTCAATTTATCTTTATCGAGGAAGGATGCTAATTTTGCGAGACTCGCGCTCAGAAATTTGTACGAATCGATAAACCGTAATTTTATATCGCTTCGCGAATCTGTTTTTTCGGCGGTGTCTTTCACATGCTTCGTGAATGAGATGTACTTTTCCTTTGTTATAGGTAGTACATCGATCTTGCCTTCGAACGCGGCAGCTATCTCCTTGATAATAAAGTGTGCGTCATAGCCCGATAGATTGTGAAAAATGACTGGAATAAAGTGAGAATCTTTATAATTCAGATTGCACGTCGAATGTGCTGGACCTCTATAACGCCCGGTCAGGTGGCAATGATCGCGTACACGTTTTTCATCCGGCGCGAACGGTTTTTCGCAAATGTGACACAGCGTCGCGCTGTGAAATGTCTCCCACTCGTCTCGCGTTAGGTCTATCATGCATACATTGTCGGACAAGATGTTCTTTACGCGATGCGCCAATCCGTTGAGTTCCTCGACGAACCACGCGACGCAGTCATTATCGCGACGAAATCGATACGCCGATAACGTTTCGTCGTACGAGCACTGTACGTAGTATCCTATACTACAGACCCGATGATGTTGATATGCGTATGACGCGTGTTCCGTGTCCGGTTGTGTCTTCTTCAGCACGCACTCCAGATCGGCATACACCACGAAAGGAAATCGCTCTTTCCTGCTGTGGTTTTTGAAATTCAGCCACTTGTTGTCCTCTCTCGGCAGTCTGATAGCGCAGTCGTTTACCTCACGGCAGTCTGTCGTGTGAGACTGCAACTTGTCGCTCGAATTAAAGTAGTGGAGACATCTGCAAAAAAGAAACATAATTATTGTAATTTTTTTTAATACACTAAATATAATATATTTTATATATTATTAAAAGAAGTATAGACACTTACCGATCACAAATGTACTTCTGACCATGATGCTTGCTCAATTGCAAGCTAACGAGACGCGATAGATTTTTTATCCATGCGAAATGTCCCACGTTGTCGTCTCGCGGATCCTGCACGTACAGCAAATTGACGTGTTTGTTACTCGTGCGGTCGGTGAGTCGTATCGGGAGAACGTTCTTCTCTCCCTCGATGGCGTACACGTTGATCGACACGTCGTTGAGTCGTTCGAACTTTTTAATCTGTTTCAAAGTCATTGGAAACTCAATGTCTTCGAAATTCAGTATCGTTGAATAATGAGGGTACGAGGATTCTCGTTCTGAATGTCTTTCGGCTGGATGTAGAGCAGCCACCACCGACCACGCAAAGCACGCATTGTCCATAGACTTCACATTGATCACCGCATTCTTCGTTTTAATTTTTTGCGGTAAATTGATGTGACATCCCGCGCGCAAAGGATTGTATCTGTTGACGTTCACCGTCAAATTGAGGATTCGCGTCAACGCCCACCCACTGTCGCGTTCCTGGAACTCCCCGAGGGACGCTAATGTGGGCTCGATAACGTGCTGCTCGTACCACTCGCGCAAGTGCGATGTACGACAGAGTTCTTTGTTATTTGTACACAGACTCTTATTGGCACGTTTCTCACCCGCCACAAACTCCCCGTTGAACGCGGTGTTCACTTTAACACAATTATGTGTTTTTAGAATGTCTCGCACTCGCTTGCACACTACGCTGCATGCGTCTTCCAGAAACTGTCGCGGTTCTATATGGTCCGTATTAATTACCGCGCCGGTCATTATCCGCGTTTCGAACGCGACATCGATTTCTCGCCATACGAGTTCTGCCGTGCGCGTGTCGCCACTGTTACCGGTGTTCGCATAATCGCCGCCGCTACGGATAAATTGTCTTTCCAGTCGCGTCTTCGCACCCTCGAGTCGCGCGATTCTGGCAACCAACGAATGTCTCTGCCCGATCGAGAGCCGCGAACGTTTGGCACTACAGCGTGTCTCGAGTTGCTCGACGAATTCCGCGCATTGCAGCGCCCACGTGAAAAATTCACCCACGGTAGCTACTTGGTCGGACAGTTCCAACAGTTCACGTTCAGTTTGCTCGAACTGATCCATGTTTGATCACTTTCGCACAAATACAAGCACCGTTTCTTCTTGTTCACTGTTATGAAAAAAATGTTTACGTCGCAAACCATGATTTTTTACTCGTTCCGCACCTGTATATATATTGGCATTCTATTCGCTCGCACAGGTCGGTAATAGCATCGCAGACACAGACGGATAACTTCAGTCGCCCAATAGCGATACTTCTCCGATCTAAAGTCGTGTTTATTCTAATAGGAATCGTCCCAGATGAAGCTATACCTTTATATTTTTTTTCCTCGTTCTGCATCTGTATGTATATTGACCATTTTGTGGCACCCATCCAGTTATAAGGAAACGTGTCGTCAATGATAACAAGTCCTTGTCTAACGATACTTTTGTCGGTTCCGCGTATCCCGAGTTCGCGATCGCGAACAAACTGTATCGATGATTTTCGCTGCACATCCGTCGATTTTCCTCCTCGATCTTCTTCTTCTTCTTCTTCTTCATGCCAAGCACGACTGATGTCATTTACTATACGGTAACCATATTTTGCTCGACCTCGACCTTCTTCTTCCCACAAAGCAGTCTCGATGTCATCTAATAAATAGCAGCAATAGAATAAATGGCCAAAATACATAAAGTCATTGTTTTTATCAATGTCATCACTGTCATAGTACCACGAGTTATTATTGTCAAGCGACATTTCTTCTTGTTCAATGTTATGACAAAAGAGGAAAAATGTTCACGTCGCGAAAGCTATTGGTTTTTTCGTTGACACTCGCCGCAATCCTTGATCATCGGAGCGGGACCGTCGATGTGCGTTTCCTGCCACGGTTGATTCCAATGTTCGTCGCAGCGACGATATGTCTGAACCTCCAGATCCGCCTTTATATGCTCCGGAAGCTTGTCCCACACGTAGTAGACGTGATCGCCGCAGATTTGCAACAAAACGGTTTTCGGCACAAATTGCAGCTGTTCGGCGCTAAAATCGCGAATGTCCGAAGGTCTCGACAGCAGGACGAACATCTTTGCGACTGAGCGATAAAAGATTCTCTTTTACAGAGCACTTGCACTTGATACCGTGTTTAACCATAAAATAAATCGTGATCGATGTATAGCTCTCAAATCTTGCTCTACTGCGGCTCGACGCGCTTCATCCCTCGTTATATACCCTTTGCTCTCTCTCTCGCTCCAACTGATTTTTAAAAAAATCTTTTCCTTTGTTTCGCGTACTGCGTAGATAGATTGTTTAGTCTACGCGATAACACCCCTTTTCCCTGGAAAATTTTGTTTACGGCGAACATGTTCCCACAGGTTCGACGCGTTATCGGGTCGATCATCGTCCCGGTGACGTCATTTCTTCCTTTGTCTTTTACGTACTGCGTAGATAGATTGTTTTTTTAATTATAAATCATGCTATATTTTCTTCGCGCGCATTTCCATTCGAGCCGCCTATGCAACGTCTGCCGGAGCATCGGCGCCTCTCTTCTATGTTACGGTACGCGATATTTGTTTTGTAAATTCAAGCAGCCGGACTTCTAGCGGACGTCGCCTTTGTAGCGTGAGACGTATTGCGACTATCAGTTGTATACACCGCCATTATATTTTTCTCTGGCGACTTCTCCGTTCTGCGTTCTCCGTCATTGAATTCAGTCTCGCCGTAGCCGTGAGCATGTTTAAACGTGTTTCATTCAGATTTTTTGATTGACAATTAGTCTTTGTTGCGTTTCCTAATTGTTTTCTTGTTGATTGTGAGTGATTATAAGTTTTTTTTTGTGATGTCTCCGCGCGAACCTTTTGTGCCGAAAGACATAGAAAAAAGTGAAATTTTGGGGAGACCCGATGTTCCCCGCATTGAAGACGCTATAGAGACATTTGAAGACGCTGCTCCCGCGGCCCGGCTTCCGTTTTTTGGCACGCTATCCGCGCCCGGCCGCGCGCGGGAGGACTGGTTCCGCCTGACGGGGGACCGATCTGTCCTCGTGGACGAGGCGATGATTGCCTACGCGAACAGCGTAGCGCCGCGCAACGCGTAGCGAAGACTCCTGTTCACCGCTCTGCTAAGGTAGGATTTTCCCCCAGCGGCGCGAACGCGGACCCCCCGCGCGGACTCGCGGACCCGCGGCGCGAACGCGGACCCCACGCGCGGACCCGCGGATCCGCGGCGCGACCGCGGACCCACCCGCAGCGCGGACCCGCGGACCCGCGGCGCGAACGCGGACCCCCCGCGCGGACTCGCGGACCCGCGGCGCGATCGCGAACGCGGGTGAGTCATCCCCCGGTGAGTCATCCCCCCGGTGAGTCATCCCCCGGTGAGTCATCCCCCCGGTGAGTCATACGTGGTATGCCAAGGTCACCCCTCCCCCTCCCCCCTTCCCCCGCGTAATCCGATACCCCTGTGTAACCCGATATCCTTGAAATCCGATACCCCGCCCCCTCCCCCTCCCCCTCACCCCCCGCGTAATCCAATACCCCTGTGTAACCCGATACTCCGCCTCCTCCCCCCTCCCCCTCACCCCCCCCCCGCGTAATCCAATACCCCTGTGTAACCCGATACCCCGCCTCCTCCCCCCTCCCCCTCACCCCCCGCGTAATCCGATACCCCCCCCCCCTCCCTCACCCCCCCTCGGAGCCCCCGGGGTGGAATGCCCTTATATACTCTACTGGAGATAACTTAGGATTAAACGGAGTACTTGGTTTGGTAGAGTCCTTTTCTGCTCACTTTTTCTGCAGATTTTGCAAAATGAATAAAAAAGACACACAGCACGCACAGAAAGGAGCAATAGAAGAACCTGCTCTTTTGAGAAATGTTTTAAATTATAATAATGATATTCAATTATCTAATGTTTCTGAAACAGGTTTGAAAGAGGAATGTGTATTTCACGATATATCCTCCTTTCATATGACTGATAATTATAGTGTCGAGGAGTTGCATGATGGTCGAGAAGGCTTATGTAATGTTGATATGATTCACATTTTAAGAAATCTCACTGATGGCAAGTACAAATGTTTTAATCTTTAGTCTTTAAACAATAGGATACTTATGTTTAATTATGGGCCTAAGCAGTCAGTAAATAAACCGCCACAAATATCTATCGATCACTTAAAGAAAAAGAAATTAAAAATGACTGGTTCAGAAATGCTATGTTTCGTCAAACTTTTTGGAGTCATTGTGGGCGATTTAGTTAATGAAGATAACCCATACTGGCAACTTTATTTACTAATGCGTCAAATACTTGATATTATACTCGCAAAAAGATTGTCAAGAGGTTCTGCTTCTCGATTAAAAGTTTTAATACAAGAGCATCATGAACTTTTTGTTTCATTAACGGGAGACACTCTTACTCCAAAAATGCATTTTCTGACTCACTATCCGAGAAATATTGAACAAAGTGGTCCAATCTCTGATTTGTCGACCATTCGAAATGGAGCCAAGCATAGCTAGTAGAGACTTTACCCAAGCTGCTGCAGCTAATATGTCTCGTTTGAATATAACTCATTCGCTTGCTGTAAAACACCAGATGAGTATGTGCCATCGATTTCTATCAAAGGAAGGTTTAATACCTGACATACAAACCGGTCCAGGTCATATTATGACTTTGGATGATATGTTACCCTTTATTCATACTCTTCCACTTGAACTCAGAAATACAGATTGCATGACTTTTAAATCGGTTGATTATAAGGGAACTACCTATAAGTTAGGTATGGTTGTAGTAGTAGACGCTCAGGATTTATGTCCACAGTTTGCAGAGGTGGTCACCATCATTGCGAATGGTCATGACGTTTGCCCACTTCTTGTTTGCACTGTACTTTTGAATGTCGGGTTGTATGAACATGTATTAGGCTATGAAGTTGAACCCACCCAAGATTGGATATGTATTAAAATAAATGATTTGCTTGATTCATATCCATTGTATGCATATACAATGGCTAATGGAGGAAAATATGTTGTCCTTAATTATAGTATTTAAAAATTGCGTAAGTTGCAACAAAACTTTTTGGCGTTTGTCCCCAAAATTAAACGGACATGTTGAGTATTAGATGGACGCGACGCTCGAGAACCTAGCATACATTTAATTTACGTTTTATTATACTAAGAACATTTCAGTAACTTTCCATAATCTTTCATTTTTTTGTTCTTGGAGAATTAATTTATTTTAAAGTATACACTAAAACTACTTTACGTTCCACAAAACGATAGTTACGCGTAATTTCAGCAGAGAATTTTTTATTCAGTTTAAAAAGTTAAAGAGTGACTAAAGAATAAAGACTAAACAGTTCTAACTAAACAAAAGCCCTTTTTTTCCATAACTTAACGATATACTATGTACTATAAAGTTTTTGATGTCATATTCTTAGTATTCCTAATAATATTATTAATAATAGGACAGGATCCAAAAATATGTTTCTTTTTTGTATTGATGCGTATTATGATGCGTTGTATAGACATGATTTAAGATTGTATAGATGATTTAAGAAACTGTAGCTAAGTGAGTAAATCTTTATATATAATGTTATATGTTTATTCATAAATTATAAACTACTATATGATGTTATGTATGTCATATCTTTTATTTGAAATATTGATTGTGTTGCATATATCATGTTCAAATACACTTAATTTTAATATAACAATAATGCATTGTCATTTCTTTCCCAATTTTGTACAGAAAGAAACATTTATTTGTTAGTAGAACAACTAATTTGCTGAAATAATATTTGCAGCCTTTGCTAATAATCATTGCTATCAAAACAAATCAAATTCAGTACGGTTTACGAATGATTAGTTAGAACAACGGATCAACAGCATTTGTCATGATTACAGAAGTGTCTTTTTGTGTTGTTAGAGCAGCAAATTAAAAGCAGCAAATCAGATTCGTTTCCACTACTGCGTTATTTGCTGTCACTATAGTTACAGACCAAATTTGTTGCAGATAACTGGTGTCTTGTTACATTAACAGAAAATTTCTCTCAGTGTGTCCGACTGGCTTCGGTTAAATTATGCAACCTGGCCGACATGGATGATCCCAACTGATCACCGGTATCTCGTCGGTGAAGGGGAGGAGGTCCTCAGACGCAAGGTCAAAGCTAAGTTTGACTCACCCGAGGACTATCCAAACAAGCTGAGGAGGTTCCTCATCAGGGAGAACGCCCTCTTGCCAAAATCGAAGTTGGCAAATCCCGGAGCCCCGGGAGCACAGCAATTGTCGGAAGAGAAGAGACAACGGGTTATTCGAGCCTTATACTCGCCCTTGGCAAAGAAATCGCTCGACGAAGCTATGAAAGACAGGCCCGAGATCGGGGACGGTGAGGAGGTCAAAATTATCGTGCCTACTAAGTACAGGAAGACGCCGAAGTTAACCATTGATCGAGAAAACGCCTACTAATTACTTAAACTATTAAGTTTATCGTCAATTACTAACCTTGTCATAAAATAACATACATATTGTCAAAACCATCTATCATAATTGACTTCAACCATATCCTCTAAGATACCAAAAAGATAATTTTGAGTTGATTGTTTTGTAGCATATTAGGCGGAGCTTCTGATTGCACATTAAGACAACTGTTAGTCTTTGATTTCAGCTGCAGAATGCAAATAAAATTAATTTATTATTGACAGTTGATCGCTCCGTTGACAGAGTTATCCTACTCACACGTTAAGGTCCGAAGGGGGAGGATGTGACAGGAGATTCCGACCTTAACGTTTCGCAGACTAAACTCTCGGGATCCGCGTTAAAATAAGGCAATATTCAATTAACATTAAAATCAAAATTTAGCGCTGGATCCAATAGGATCGCTCTATTCAGCCGAATTGCCGAACAGACCCCGACGGCTGCGCCGGTAATGATATAGCGCCCAACGGCCAATGAGCGTCGGCCGTGCGTGTGGCGACTCTCCCCTCTCCCGGACCACAGGAGGCCGCCGGCGAAAACGGGACCGTACTCACTCTCTGTGTGAGCATCGTGCAAACGTGTTAATTTGTCTATTTCTCTGTATAATTGTCAACGTCGTCGAGAATTGTGATCGATCCGAGAATTGTGATCGCACGGAGAGTCGATCTCCGAGAGTTGACTGCTGGTCAAAATAATAAAGGGTATTAATCTGTCAATACGTGAGTAGTAATCTACAGTTCCGTTAATTGCTTTCCACTTCTTGGTATCTCCTGTTTCATTTTCCTGGGTCATCCAATCGGACCATCTTATTGAACTTATCGTAAAATGCAGAACTTTGTCAATTTCGGGAAAATTGACTGGCGCCCAACATATTAGTCAATTGCTTTGAGCCCCGACAGCTTCGACCCAAGCCGCGTCGGGTGAAAGTGTTGTAGTAGAGAAAATCCTGTCTCAGGTTTCAATCACTTTTATATTGTACATATAGTACAATGGTCATCTTATTACGTTACGTTAAAAGTACCTATTAATTTTATCTTCGGTGTACAAAAAATTATATAGAATTGTTAAAATGTTGATTTATTTAATGAAAAAGCAGTAACTCATATTTTATTCATTAAATTTCGCTTGTTTAATAAAAACAAGAATTTGTATGAGTAATTATTGTGATTGAGTGAATTTGGGGCGCGCATGTTTTCGAGGTAATTATATTAAATGACCTAACAAGCGATGAATGGCACACTTATTATAAACCAATTGACTCAAATTAAATTGATCAGTCGACTTTTTAATCTTGGCAAACTCACTGCGCGGCTTAATATTATTAATATAATATTCAAAGTTTTGAATTAGGTGTGTCTATAAAACCGATAATCGCGCGCGTAAATCGTATTGATATTAATATAATTGATAAATAACTGTATTGAGTATATTTATATTGCATCGTTTATCGTTATTTCTCAGCATATTGACATAGCATAATAATTTATTTCACAAATTTTTTAATCATGTTCTATAATATTTAAACATTCTCATTTGTCTTTGATATTATTGGACTAGATATTGTAGGGACAATGCAAATATTAGAGACATCTTGGTTTATTTGATTCTGTTTATTATTACTCTAATGTATTACTCTAAATTTATTATTCTAATGTATTACTCTAAATTTATTACTCTAATGTAAAGTAATTATAGTTTTTCGCTTATTTGCCGCTTATTTAATAACAGTATGTAATAAGCCACTAAAACTTCACGAAAGCGATGATAGTGATAATTGGTAAAACATATTTCGTACATCATTTTCATGCGGGATTGGTGAGAGTACAATTAGAACTAATCTGGTAATTGGTGCAATATTTCGAGCACGGCGGGGAGTTTTTTTTGTAGTTAAATCTCTCGTACCTTTAATAAAAAATTAAACAATTTAGTACATTTTTTTAAGTTTCTAAAATATTATATATATATATATATATATATATATATATATATATATATATATATATTAGGGTGTGTCATTTTGGGGCAACTTTTTTTTTTCATTTTACGAATAGCATATATACTTCCAGGACCCCGCCATTATCATACGTATTTTGGGTTTCGGTGAAATTCGCTGAAACTTTGGAAATAAATAGTTTATGTGACGCTGATCAAAAGTAACAGTGGGCAATATTTATAAAAATCAACCGTTTAGACGCTATCATCGTCTAAAAGTCAAAATAAGGTGCTATTTCAGTACTATTGTTGGACAACAACAACAGCATCACCATGCCTATTGTGCAACTAAAAGTACCTTGAGTCACTTGTTTGTGTTTGTGTGTGTGTGTGTGGGTGCTGTGTGCGTGCGTGCGTCGTCGGTGTGAGTGCGTGCTGCGTGCTGCGTGCGTGCGTGCGTGCGTGCGTGAGTGCGTGTGCGTGCGTGCGTGCGTGCGTGCGTGCGTGCGTGCGTGCGTGCGTGCGTGCGTGCGTGCGTGCGTGCGTGCGTGCGTGCGTGCGTGCGTGCGTGCGTGCGTGCGTGCGTGCGTGCGTGCGTGCGTGCGTGCGTGCGTGCGTGCGTGCGTGCGTGCGTGCGTGCGTGCGTGCGTGCGTGCGTGCGTGCGTGCGTGCGTGCGTGCGTGCGTGCGTGCGTGCGTGCGTGCGTGCGTGCGTGGTGTGTGTGTGTGCGTGCGCGCGCGTGTGCGTGCGTGCGCGTACGCGTGCTCGCGTATCTGTATTGCAACGTTAAACTAAGGGGCCTATTCTGCAATTGTTAACGATGTCATTACGTGTTTTGCGCAGATAAATATTCATGATGCCAGTAATAGACAATAATATCTAAAAGATAAAGAGTCAAAGGAGCCTATTTTGTAAACGTTAACGATATTGTTACGTGCTTCGCGCTGCTTTTCTATAATATATTATATACACACACACACACACACACACACACACACACACACACACACACACACAGCACACACGCACACGCACGCACGCACGCACGCACGCACACACGCACGCACGCGCGCACGCACGCACGCACACACACACGCACGCACGTCCGCGCGCGCACACACACACACACACACACACACACGACAGAGAGGGTTTGGAGTCATTAAATACCGTGGAAGTGACGAACCGCGGGGTCCTGATCTCTGCGTGACACACACGCGCGCGCGCGCGCGCGCACACACACACACACACACACACACACACACACACACACACACACACACAGGCAGGCGCGCGCGCGCGCGCGCGCACACACACACACACACACACACACACACACACACACACACACACACACACACACACACACACACACACCACACACACACACACACACACACACAGTTACTCAAGTACTTTTAGTTGCACAATAGGCCTGGTGATGCTGTTGTTGTTGTCCAACAATAGTACTGAAATAGCACCTTATTTTGACTTTTAGACGATGATAGCGTCTAAACGGTTGATTTTTATGAATATTGCCCACTGTTACTTTTGATCAGCGTCACATAAACTATTTATTTCCAAAGTTTCAGCGAATTTCACCGAAACCCAAAATACGTATGATAATGGCGGGGTCCTACCGCTCTACAAAAAAGATCTCTTATCATTTTTTCATAAATTCAACCGTTCAAAAGATATTCAAAGTTAAAGTTTGATAAATTTTATAAAACTTGTTTTTACTTCTTATGAATTTTGTATCATATCGACTATCAAAAATTATGAAATAACCAATACATATTTTTGTAGAAAATTTAACGATCTACAAAAAAGGTCTCTTATATTTTTTTCATAAATATAACCATTTAGACGATATTAAGGTTTAAAACTTTGAACTTTAAATTTCTTATTTTACCTTCCTGGAAGTATATATGCTATTCGTAAAATAAAAAAAAAGTTGCCCCAAAATGACACCCTAATATATATATATATATATACACTGGGCAACAAAATTATCGCAACAAAAATTTATGTCAAAAATTTGCCCAACTTCAAATAAGCATAACTCCGCGAAAAATTGTCATATCTGAAAGATTTTTTTTTCATTTTAAAGGGTGAAGTCTGTACTTTAAGAAACCATCGTTAAATTTTGAATTTAGCCTTCCCCCCTCCCGCCGTTCTTCCAAAAGTAAGGACATGTTACGTCTTTAAAAAATTGCATACTTTGACACATTCTACGGAGTAGAATGAATTTTTTTCGTAACTATTATGGCAACCACCGTAAAATATGGACTTTTCCCTGCAAATTGAAAAAAAAATTAAGTCCGTACGATTTTTTTTCGCCGAGTTATGGCTTATCAAGAGACACGGTAGTGTCTCGCGCCAAGTACACGCGGAGCGAGACCAACCGTGACTCTTTTACGCGACGCGACGATTTGCAAGTACTCGAGATGTTGAGATCTCGATAACGAGTGAACGGATCAAGTTCTAAATAGGCTTGATCGATAGCTTGGGGTCGATTTGGGGGGGGGGGGTCCGTTCTTTTCATTTTTTCGCTACGTGCCCTACGAGCGGAGATATTGCGACGCAAAGTCCAAATGTGAAAATTTATTTTTAAGATACTTCTTCTACGTCGACCGCTCTCATCTATATAACCGAATATAACATACATATAACAGAGAAATGTCACTTTCACTTTTTCGACACTGGCGGCTAACAGCGTTAGTATCGCAGTGCAGTGCAGTGCAGACAGCGCGGACAGTGCGAACAGCGCGCTGTCACAGTTAAATAACCTAACCTAACACGGTAGTGTCCCGCGTCAAGTACGCGCGGAGCGAGACCGACCGTGACTCTTTACACGCGACGCAACAATTAATATTTTTTCTGATTCAAGGTAATTTTTTTATATTTACATGTAATTATCCTATTGTTATACGATGCGAAGCGAGACCGCACCGTGACTCTTTTACGCGACTAAGTGCATGTGACAGGAATTATAATAGTTTACGTTTACGTGAATATTACTTCTGTAGTAACTTATACGAACGATATCATCGTAGTTACTCTAAAATCTCCCGTTTATGCGGAGGAATAATCGTATTGTTCGTAAGTTACTACAGAATTAAGTAACGCTCGCGTAAACGTAGTATAGGTTAGATTACCGGGTTCTTACAAATTTTACATAAAACGCGAGATTCACTTATGGGAGCTTTCCAGCAAGCGACACAAGTCGACACAGGTGACAGGTATCGTTTTATCTTTGTTACTCATTGCCAAAAAAGAAAGATAGAACGAACGTTTGTGTCGGCTTGTGTCACTTGCTGGAAAGTTCTCTATGTATGCAAGTTTAACGCGAAATAATTTTCCTAAATCTAAAAATAACACGATGTTATATATGCGGTTTGACGTGAATATATATGTATATATGATTTCTGCCCAGTGCTCTTAATGTTATGTGATTTAAGACGAAGATGAAGCTGAAATGTCTTCTGACGATTCCGAAAAATCCCCCGTAGAAAATGTGCAATCTGATGGCCCCGCGATTAAGAAGATTAAGAAAAATCCAGATGTAGATATATATTGATATTGACGGCAGGGAGCTGATGCCGAGGAGATCAATCCCGTTTATGCGAAGGTCCCGTTTACGCGAAGGAATTATCGTAAGTTATTAATATATTATCGGTTCAACTTATTTTTTATTTTACATAAAACGCGAGATTCACTTATGGTATAGATATACCATATGAAAAATGTTGGCTTAGGAAAAAGTGTTATAAGATAGCCTCAAAAGTATTTCTAAATGAACAGAAGTTTGAGGATCTGCGATTTCATTCGAAAACATTTGAGATGATTGTTCTAGAACTACCAGATAAAGAGACAGTCACAGACACCGATCAAATTGTCGTGTTCGTAAAAAGGTGGTTACCAGCAAAATTGCAATTTGGACAATTCCAAGAAATTGTTATGGATAATAGAACGGTCGAAGAACTGAAAAAGAAAGTAAAATGTGTAAAAAAAATCGCTTTGTATCAATGAAAAGATAAAATGGACTTAAATTTTTCAATGTTCTTCTTTCTAGCTTTCAGCAATATCAGATATTCCGGAAGAGCATATAGATATAGCAAAGGGAAAAGGTGGTTTTCCATATGACCATTCTGTGCTTCAAATCCAAAATGAGCATGATTGGAGTGAACATCACGATAGTTTATCTTTCAATTTTGAAGATGGTGCCGTCTTCTTACACAGGTATGCATATATTCATTATATTTCTTGATTGTTAAATCTATGTGAAGTACCTTTTAATCTCACTCTTTTTGGTTTGTTTTACAGGGACAATAGAGAAAAACCAAAACAATTAAATGCCGACGAGGTAATGGAGATCGCTTTTAAGGAAAATTCACGCTTAACATCGCTTTCTACTACTTCGAGTTACAGTCCACGTCGGGAGAGAGCACTTAAAATATATTTGGATACCAAATGATCGTCCATAGATAGAGAGCACCAATCTCCTAAAATTCAGTTGCTAAATAGACAGATGTGCGAACACAAAACATTTGCACATAAAATGATTGCGTGTTGGGTATTTGCGAAATCGATATTTCTTCAAATGCCAAATGTTTTGTGTTCCAGTGAGTCTTCAGCATTTCAAAGCTTCTGCATTCCTAAAGATTTTTGGCTTTTTTTTTAAATTATTGGATTTTTTAAAGTGTTTGGATTCATGAATTGTTATATAGTAACACGGAATCCTGATTTTGAGATTTCTAGAATTATGAATGATTTATATGAAGTGTAAAATATGTCCGATATCAACGTCTGCCTAGCTGGCCCCCCCACTTGCTCAAAATTTAATGATTAAATTATATAATAATGCGCTATTTATGATATCACCTGGTCTATTGAATCAGTTTTCCATCTGTAGAATCAAACTGAGCAGTACGATTAATCATAAAAAAAAACTAATAATAGCGATGAACAAATTTTCTGATTTAATGAAAATTCATGTGTGTTATTGACTTTTCAATATTTTGCATGACAATGTAACTTGTGTTCCTGTTACTCTACTATTTTCGCGAATCTGCTCGGTTTTCTCTATTGTACATAGAGAAATCTTTATATCTTTATGTCTGTTAAAATATATTTATAAAATAGGCATTGCTCTTTGTTGGAAACAGTTATATGTTTAGTATTGTATAACTGCACTGTATATATAAAAACTACCAATACTTTTGTTATCACTTATCTGGCACAATGATGAAACTTGTATTTTTCTAGCGTATCAAACTTATGGGTTTGCTACTTCATGAAACTTTACTCCATGAGTTTTGTCAATCATTTCTGAGTCTAAAATGTATTGTATAGCATTTTAGCAGTTATCGTGTGATGGCATGTGTCAAATCACTCAATGTGATCAATTTTTTAATAACAAATATGTTATCACATGTACGTTTTATTATTTTTCAATTAACCGATCTATACTAATAATGTGCATAAATTCGGAAATAACGACAGAAAAAAGAAAGATTTTTAGAAAGATTTTGTGAGAGAAACAGACGATTTTACACATTCTCTTATTCCTGACCATACTACCGATATACAAAACTTGGGAGCATATTGCTACTCAATATTACATTTGATTACTGTTTGTACTTTAAGAAATATACATATCATTGCGTTATCTTTGAAATAATACTAAATACTAAATACTAAATACTAAACTACTAATAGCTTCTTGTGGGTTCCGAAGATGTGTACGGTAGTGTTCTAGCTTGAAAGTGTGAAATATTCATCGTTTTAGCAGCCAATATTTATTCGCTTGGAAGCTGCTTCCTGTTGATTTTTTTTTCCTCGTAAGGATGAAAGATTGATGAACTAGACCAAGTGATAACTTAATAGTTCTATTTGTTGCGTCTTTATTTATTTTTGTTATCCTCTATTAACGTTTTATTTATCATTTGAAGCTAGGTTTCACATATCGTTTGATCATCGTTTTTATAATCGTTGAATGAAGAAAAAAAATGTCGATGACTATCTTTAAAAAAATGTCTGATACTATCTTTTAGCAAGGTGGATAACAATATTCCGCACTTCACTGTCGTGACATAAAATTATTTTGTTTCAAAAGATGGAGACTAAGCTTTCGGATTAATCCAGATGTACGCATATATACTGTATATATTGGATTAATTGTTTACTTAGATATCGATGATTCTTGCGCGATATGCTAACACATTTTTTTCTATGCAAGATTTCAATGCAGTAGAAACTAGTTAACTGAGAAAAAGAGTCTATAAATGATTCGTAACTCGTGCAATTGCGCTCAACTGGAAACGTTTGGCAGTTATGAAATGTTAATATTTAATATTGTTGTTAAACATAATATAGAAATATTTTTCTAGGAAATATATACAAGTAAGGTTACAATCATTAAATCGCTCACAGTGCTCACGTACATAACTTTGTTGCGCGCTGCGATTAATTCAATTTATTATAATTTATTATAATTTTTTAACAAAGCAAAAATATAGTGATAATATGGCGTAATGAACATCTTTAAATAATATAGCTTTGAATACATTTAGTAGCTTTTGTATATTCGTCAGTTTAATCCTTGAAGTTATTAAGACTTGCATCAATTTTTACCGCAAGTCCTCTTACATCTTTTATACGCCTTCTGTAAAATATAGCATATTCAGTACAGCAAAAAGAACAGTGTTGTGCTAAGATTTAAGCCATTATTTTATATTATTGTAATACAGGAATAAAGATATTTGTAAATAGCATAATCTCCTTTACATGTGCATGTGTTTAGTAAAGAAAATTTATTTCTATATGTACATACAGATCCTTGTTGTTGAACACTACTATACTCGTCCAAGACGTTATTCGCGACATTTACAATCTCTCTGTCTTTCTCTTCAATCGCTCTAAAAAAAATGTGTCATCTTGAAGTGATTGATCTTTCTAAAGGATTTAAAAGTTACGCTTTGCGAAGACATAAGATATACGTTAGCTGGAAAATCGATTCACGGCGGTATTAGAAAAAGACGGAAAGTTATGCGGTCGGTTCTTCAACAATATAACGGGTGAACGTTTCGCGACTAGGTTAATCCACTTGCATATTGGTCATTGCGATCTCGCTCTTGTACTTGACTCATTGTCATGGGACTAGCTCCATTGTTCGCGAAGATACTTTTCTCTTGTTCTCTCTTCTGCTACCCTAAGGCGCGCGCGCGCGTATGTGTGTGTGTGTGTGTGTTAAATTGTTGTTTTCTTTAGAAATAATAGTCCGTAACACCTTTAGCTTTACACCTTGTACATACTGTTTATAAGATTATAAGATATATTGTTTATAAGATGCGTAACACTACAAAAAGGCGTGATATCCGTACAAAATTACCTTTCTTAAAAAAAAGGTAAAAAAAGGCGCCAAGTACACACATAGTAGTGTATATGTTGTTACCTCAAAAAAAAAAAAGAAAGTGGTAGTATTATACCTCGAAAAAACCTAAGTAACAAGTGGTAGACGTAATCTTTGTATCTCGAAAAAATCTAAGCAGTAGTATCTTTATTTAAAAAAAATTATAACCCAAGTGATAGACATCACAAAATTATGTTACCTTATCAAAAAAGAGTCGCGCTTTAAGTGATCTATTACAATTACAAAAAAGAAATGATATCTCTGTAAATTACAGCGCCAATTACACAGAGAACATATATATTGCCTCAAAAAATAATTGTTGCATTACTTTGAAAAATCTTTACATTGTGTCAATTAGAAAAAGAATGTATGATAACAATTTTATAAAATTAAAAAATTTTATTTAAATTTGACAAGGGAATACAAGATATTTAAGTACAAAGTTAACATGTGTATTTTTTAGTGGTCACAAAGAATTACAGAGGTAACAGTACAAAATAAAAATATTTTATTAAAATATTTAATCCAACGAGAGAATACAAGGTATTTAAATACAAAGTTTATATATGTATTTTTCAATAGAATAAAAGATTTAATCACAAAGAATTACAGAGGTAACAGTACAAAATAAAAATATTTTATTAAAAAACATAAATTTTTCTTGTAAAAAAACTTGGCGCTGCTAGACCTCGAAATTGTAAATAAATAAGGACAACAATAAATAAAAATAATTCAGAGAAAAATGCGACAGAAGTAACAAAATGATTATCAGCGTGGTGTGTATGTGCGAGCGAGTGATATGGGTGTGCGTGACGACGGCGAATAATGCGGCTTGTAATTAAGTATGGGATAAGTTTATTTATTTATTTACAATTTCGAGGTCTAGCAGCGCCAAGTTTTTTTACAAGAAAAATTTATGTATTTTAATAAAATATTTTTATTTTGTACTGTTACCTCTGTAATTCTTTGTGATTAAATCTTTTATTCTATTGAAAAATACATATATAAACTTTGTATTTAAATACCTTGCATTCTCTCGTTGGATTAAATATTTTAATAAAATATTTTTATTTTGTACTGTTACCTCTGTAATTCTTTGTGACCACTAAAAAATACACATGTAAACTTTGTACTTAAATATCTTGTATTCCCTTGTCAAATTTAAATAAAATTTTTTAATCTTATAAAATTGTTATCATACATTCTTTTTCTAATTGACACAATGTAAAGATTTTTCAAAGTAGTGCAACAATTATTTTTTGAGGCAATATATATGTTCTCTGTGTAATTGGCGCTGTAATTTACAGAGATATCATTTCTTTTTTGTAATTGTAATAGATCACTTAAAGCGCGACTCTTTTTTGATAAGGTAACATAATTTTGTGATGTCTATCACTTGGGTTATAATTTTTTTTAAATAAAGATACTACTGCTTAGATTTTTTCGAGATACAAAGATTACGTCTACCACTTGTTACTTAGGTTTTTTCGAGGTATAATACTACCACTTTCTTTTTTTTTGAGGTAACAACATATACACTACTATGCGTGTACTTGGCGCCTTTTTTTACCTTTTTTTTAAGATCAAAGATACCTATGCATTTTTGTGCATTCAATTACCGCCAACATTAGTATTACCCGATGAACACTATGGGGAGGTTATTGGTGCGATTTTTCCTATCGTGTATGTGTGTGTGTGTGTGTGTGTGTGTGTGTGTGTGTGCGTGTGCGTGTGCGTGTGCGTGTGCGTGTGCGTGTGCGTGTGCGTGTGCGTGTGCGTGTGCGTGTGCGTGTGCGTGTGCGTGTGCGTGTGCGTGTGCGTGTGTGTGTGTGTGTGTGTGTGTAGCAGAGGTTTGCGCAAACTAATTTTTATTCAAACGAGACATTGTTACGATTTTGTCTTTTGTTTTCCGAATGAGCAATACAATACATTAATACAGTAACTGCAATACTGTGAAGTTTTGTAATACTGAAGTAAGTAACTTCACAGTACATTACTTCCGTAAGTAACTTCACAGTATTGCAGTCACTGTATTGTATTGCTCATTCGGAAAACAAAAGACAAAATCGTAACAATGTCTCGTTTGAATAAAAATTAGTTTGCGCAAATCTCTGCTAACACACACACACACAAAAACACACACACACACATACACGATAGGAAAAATCGCACCAATAACCTCCCCATAGTGTTCATCGGGTAATACTAATGTTGACGGTAATTGAATGCACGAAAATGCATAGGTAACTTTGATAAGCCATAACTCGGCGAAAAAAAATCGTACGGACTTAATTTTTTTTTCAATTTGCAGGGAAAAGTCCATATTTTACGGTGGTTGCCATAATAGTTACGAAAAAAATTCATTCTACTCCGTAGAATGTGTCAAAGTATGCAATTTTTTAAAGACGTAACATGTCCTTACTTTTGGAAGAACGGCGGGAGGGGGGAAGGCTAAATTCAAAATTTAACGATGGTTTCTTAAAGTACAGACTTCACCCTTTAAAATGAAAAAAAAATCTTTCAGATATGACAATTTTTCGCGGAGTTGCTTATTTGAAGTTGGGCAAATTTTTGACATAAATTTTTGTTGCGATAATTTTGTTGTCCAGTGTATATATATATATATATATATATATATATATATAGGGGAGACCGGGGCTATTCGTGACACATTTTTGTTTCAAATTTTTTTCTCGCTTCGTATAAATGCTTAAAAATTTTTTATTAGTGCGATGTAATCGTCCATCCTTCTAGTTTAAAAGAAAAGAAAAAAAAAAAGGTTTATCTCTCACGAGTCTCAAAATATATTAAGAAATGTATCGCTATGTCATGTGTCACGAATTGCCCCGGGGCCGGGGTAATTCGTGACAGGCCACCGGGTAATTCGTGACACTTTCTCTGGTTGAACAAACTATATGGATTTCTTTCGTTTTTGTAATTTTTATCTACTTTATATTTTGAAAACTCCTTTATTTGTTAGAGTTTACATATTATATGCTGACCTATAAAAAATTATAAGGAAAAAAGTAGGTAACGTTCAATTACGGGGAACTTTTCGAGGGCGTCCACGGCCCCTGCGAACTGGTTCTTTCTTTGAATTCGTGGTGTTTTTGGGAGCGTTTTTTGTTGCTTTGCCTTTTTTTTCTTCTATCAATGAAGCAATTTCTGCGGGGTCAGTCTGCCCCGGTTGCTCGTGTCACGAAATGCCCCGATGTGGTTTTTCCTCATTCATGATCTGTCACTTACAAATAAGAAAGAATAGACTAAAATCTACTTATGCATGATGCTTAGTGAAGTCGAGTGACTAAATACAACTTACCGTTTCGGATCTCTTATTATTATATTCGGCGAGAAAACAAATTTTCGAGATTTGGAAAATTTTACTTTCAGCACTCGAAGTCAGACTTTCTGTCACTGCGAGAGAAAAATAGTTGACACGCAAATGCCACTCCGTATGTACCTAGAGGACACTAAGAGAGATCTATGATTGATATTACAGGTTTCTAGCAGCAAGCATTTTAAAGTTAGGCCCGCGACAAAATTTCAGCAGTGTCACGAATAGCCCCGGTCTCCTCTATATATATATATATATATATATATATATATATATATATATATATATATATATATATATATATATACATATATATATATATATAGTATATATAAAGTACTTGTTATTAATTGTGCCATTGATCGTGTGATTATCAGTTTTAAAAAGGTTTTGATACTTTTGTGTATTTATATGCGTGTAAATATGCTTGTGATAAACTTTCTTTAATCAATAACTCAAATATTTAATTGTTTTAATGTTTTCCAGTATTAAAAAGATTTCTAAAAAGTAATTTTGGCGCGGTATATAATAATAAACTTAATAAAAAAAATTGGTTGTGGAGCTATCACGGATGGAAATTATAAAATCGAAATACACATTTTAAATTTTGATTTAAACAAATATTTACGAAAAAAAATTTAAAAGAGGAGATAAAATACAAGTTGCTGGAAATGTACAAAATACAGGTATTATTATTGTATAATCTAAAGGCTCACAAATTAAAAATTAAATCAAGGAATAAAGAACATAGAGCCGTAACAAGGTGTACGTGTTAAAAATTAATGTATTCTAATACAGTTACAGACGTTTCGGTTCTATAACAAATTGAACCATCTTCAGTGTCTATTCTAACGCAACTAACAAACTTGCTACATTAGCGCAAACAATAATAGTTAATACACGCAGACAACAGCGTTGGTATCGTACGCATAGCTGTAAATTAAATTTTCACAATTAATATTCCGCCGTGTCGTAAGCAATTTTAATAAGTACGTACTGTTTTTGATGGTCTGCGAGGAGAACGTTTGTGAGGTCGACATAGTCAAAATCTTGGCTGGCGTGTTGATTTTGCAAAAGAGCACACGGCAATCCAGCCGCGCACGAACGAAACCGATTATATAGACAAAAAGAATGGGAAGAGGGAAAGGAAAAAACTATGGTGGGAGTCAGAGATTAAGGTGGGAGTAAATGAAGAACCGGAAGATATTCTTCGGGAAGGGACTCCGTGTCCTTTTGTTTGTTAAGTGGGGATAGCTGTCTTTTTATGTGTATCATCTCTGACGTGAGTCTCCTCCCCAGTGACGGCTCAACGTCTAAGATTTTTACCCCCTCGGTTTCGTTCGTGCATTAGGGCATTAGGACACCTGCGTTATTCTTTGACAGATGTACCGCCCCAGTCAAACTCCCCGCCTGGCAGTGTCCTCGAATCGGATCACGCGGGAGTATTAACGGCGATCGGCCGCGAGGCCTCACGCCACTCTGACACGCTTGGCTCTAGAACACCGTGACCGCCGGGGCACGAAGCCCTCGGGGCACGCGCTCCGCCTAACCGAGTAAGTAAGGAAACGATGAAATTGACTATGTCGACCTCACAAACGTTCTCCTCGCAGACCATCAAAAACAGTAGGTACGTACTTATTAAAATTGCTTACGACACGGCGGAATATTAATTGTGAAAATTTAATTTACAGCTATGCGTACGATACCAACGCTATTGTCTGCGTGTATTAACTATTATCGTTTGCGCTAATGTAGCAAGTTTGTTAGTTGCGTTAGAATAGACACTGAAGATAGTTCAATTTGTTATAGAACCGAAACGTCTGTAACTGTATTGGAATAGATTAATTTTTAACACGTACACCTTGTTACGGCTTTATGCTCTTTATTCCTTGATTTAATTTTTAATTCTTCTTATCCAGTCTCCCCAAATAACCTTTTTCCTATTCCCCAAACCTGTCTCATTGCTATGGTAGCTTTCCTTACTCTTTCGCTTACCCAATCAGCAAAGAAATATTTTTTAAATGTTTTTCAAATGTTTTTTTTTATTGCAAAAAACGTTTAATAAACGTTTTTAAAAACGTTTAATCAATGGGATAGATCCTTTTTTATTCATTAAAAAAAACGTTTTTTAAACATTAAAAATACGTTTTTTTAACGTTAAAAATACGTTTTTTTAATGTTAAAAAAACGTATTTTTAACGTTAAAACAATGTTATTTTAACGTTTAAAAAACATTTTATTAACATTAGAAAAAACGTTTAAAAAACATTTTTTAACATAAAAAAAAAACGTTTTTTTAATGTTAAAAAAAGGTTTTTTAACATTAAAAAAAGTGTTTGTAATCTAAAAAAATTTCAAAATTTTTACACCTCTCACCGTACTTTCGAAACCGCTGTAAAATCTGAAAAAAATATAAATCGAAGATACTTAACCAATTTTTGTATTGTAATTGCTAAATACTCATTTTTTTCATGTATAAACAAACACATTTTTGTTATTTTTATTTGTAAATACAAAACATGTATTTATAAAAGTATGTAATTATATGTAATTATAAAAGTATGTAACTATGGTATATGTAATTATAAAAGCATGTAATTATATGTAATTATAAAAGTTAGAATAAGTAGCTTAATTGGAAATTCCCAGTGTATTCCCGTCGATTTTCAGGGATCTATCTCTTATCATTATCGCTTTTGGAAGCATCACTACTTTTACTTGCATCGCAATCATCGTCGCTTTTCATATATTTTTCTTCATCGTCGCCGTTATTGCTACATCTGTCTGCATCACAATCGTTGTCGCTTTCCATATCTTCTTCCTCATCGCCGCCGTTATTATTACATCTGTAATGATAAAAAGTAAACGTGTAGGTATAAAATATTATGAATACGGATGCCTCATTAATCACACACGAAACAAAACTCACTTCTTTTTTTGTATCCGTGAGGGGGCTTGAGACAACCATGTCCCGGCTTTCCTGCCAAATATAATCTCATTAATTTTCGGGAATTTTTCGGCCACTGTTTCTGTAAATAAATATTACATGAAGATATCGTGGATAAGATTAAATACATATCTTTAAAACAATATAAGTTTACCTATCATTACTTTATTGATACAATGTCCGTTTAATTTTTGTTTTTCCCCTCTTTGGCCCTTCCAATTAAAAAGAGATGCTAATTTATCATCGAATATGATTCGCATGACCGAATTAATCCTTCTTTGAAGGGTATCACCCACAACTTCCCCACGTAGTGACTCAATCTGAACATTTTAAAAAGCTGAGTTATTAATGTAACACGAAATATAAAATAGATGAAGTACTTATATTCTTACCAATCGAGAACGGTAAGTATCGTCGTTCTTTAATTTTTTTTCAACAGCTTTAAATTCGTCCATAGTTAAGAGTGGAAATGTATCCATCAAATTTGAATGCTTTTTCGGCAAAGGTTGCTCTTTTGGTGCATTTTTATTATTGAGCAGCTCTGACTCTATAAAACTGTTAATAGTTTTATCTGTTACTTTTAGCATGACCTTGCATGACGACAATTGATCTGGAAAAAAAATGAATAAAGCTTTTATTATCTCAATTTTGTTGTACATAAATAAATATAAATTCGATTGTAGAAAATTTCAATCAATAACATTAAGAATAGTGGAAAGTGAACAAATGGAAAGTTGTTAAAGTTTTTAAAAAGATTTATAATTTTTCTGCAATGTAGGATCTTATAAGGGGATTGAGTAATTTTTTTGTTTAAAACTGGAAATGGCTATAATATTTGTTTATGGTTAATACTGATAATACATAAAAAAATATTTTAAAGAAATGTAATTTTTTCTTCA
This sequence comes from Temnothorax unifasciatus, assembly GCA_030770225.1. Taxonomy (NCBI): domain Eukaryota; kingdom Metazoa; phylum Arthropoda; class Insecta; order Hymenoptera; family Formicidae; genus Temnothorax; species Temnothorax unifasciatus. The sequence goes on from JASTWK010001048.1 coordinate 42,397, forward strand.
AAATGCGAGTGGGTGTGTGCATAAGCTCCAATAAAGTTTTAGTTCTTTTGTTGGTAGCCATATACAAAATATCTGACACACTAATGTGATACGCTAATATATTATATGGTCCTCATTTTCTTTGTAAGAACATACTCTACCGACCATCGAGACACTTTATAAAATGAAATCGACATTCCAAAATTCCAATTCATTATTTAATATTCGTTCGATGGTTGATAGAGGACCTCTCTGTAAAAAAAATGAGCTATTATACAACAAAATATTGTTCTATCGTTTAGACCTAAAGTATGAAAAAACCGTCAAATGTACAGGGTGTGGACCATTTAAAGCCTGACGAATTTTTCTCGGAAACAAAGCATTTTAGAGAAAAATGTTTCACACAAAAGTTGTATGGTCTGAAGGGGGACAAATAATGATAAAATCATTTTTTAGAAAAAATCGATTTTTTAAGGTCATACGAAGGTCATCACCATTTTTTTTAACCCTTATTTGTCACACTTCTGTAGACGTCACGTACTTGCCACATTGGGGTGGAATCTACCCCAACAACAAAAATTGTTATAACAAATAAGCTATTCAATATTTTAACTTGCCAATTTTTTAGAGCTTCTTAAAAGCTTACTTTTAAAAGTTATGTAGGTTATATAGCCAAAAATTAACATTATGTATGATAAAAAAATTAAAATAGCCCCCAACAAATAAAAAAATGGCTGTTTTGATAAAAAAATTTAATATTTTTTTTTTGACAAATGTCGCTATAGACCCGCTCCTCATAGGTTTCTGTACTTAAAATTAAGGGAATATATGGTCGTGGGGTTGATTTGATCCCAGTGTGACAAACAAGGGTTAATGGAAGTGTATGATTTTTTTATATAATATGATTCCCCTGATTATTCTGCATATAAAAGTATTAAGATAGATATATTGAAAAAATAATATTTTACGAGATATTTTTATACATTATTCTAGCATATTTCGACATAAAGTATAAGATGTCTCGTGAACTATTAATTTTTCAATAATAATACTTTTATATGCAAAATAATCAGGGGAATCATATATTATGTAAAAGAAATCAAACAATTCCATTTAAAAAAATAGTGATGACCTTCATAATTTTGAAAAACCAACTTTTTCCAAAAAATGATATTACCATTATTTGTCCCCCTTTAGACCATACAACTTTTGATTGAAATATTTTTCTCTAAAATGCTTTGTTTCCGAAATAAAAATTTGTCACACTTTAAATGATCCACCCTGTATATATTGTAATATAGACATATATTGCCATGTTTAAACATAGTACATATATATATATATATATATATATATATATATAGTATTATGGCAAATTTTATACATTTAAAGAAATAAAAAACAAGAAAAATGTTGACTCGGCGTTATAAAAGTAAATAAAATTGATAAAAGATCAACATACTACCGAGAAAGCAGACTGCATCCGCAAGAGATTGCAATGTGACTTCGCCGTCACTAGTATATGCGCATTTGTGCGAAGCATTTGGGCCCATCTTACATCCCTTTTTATTATGAATATAACCAATGTTTTGTTTATCAATGCTAGCGGGAGAAATTGTAGTTACAGGCTCTCGGCGATTTTCCACAAAGGGAAGTTGCTGCGTTATTTTTTCTTTACAAGGCAAACGGGCATTCTTCGTCGGTACAGGGAATTTTGGAATCGGTGGTACTACAGGCTGTGCTTTGTTTTTCATAATTGCATAATCTTCAGTATCGTCAGTAAAGTTATCAAACCGTTTGTTTGGCTTTTTCTTCCTTCTACCCTTTCCTTTTTCTTCCGCGTCTGAATGCAGCGTTGAATTTGGATTTTTTGAAAGTTTTACGAGCATTTTCATGCCTTTATTGTAGTTATCTGCAATCGCACGAATTTAAAATAACGACATCAATATGTATAAATATATCCTCTTTTATTATTGGCAATATATATAAATGTATCCTCCTTTATTGGCAGTTTAATTCAAATAAATAATGTAAAGTATAATTTGATATTTAATTGAATACGTTTCATACATCGTTACGTTACGAAGGTTAATATAAATAGTCGAGACGTATGAAATTAAATTTTACATTATACTTTGAATTATTCGTTTGACCGAAATAGAGGAGGAAATATTTATGTATTAAATACGATCGAAAAAGAAGAGAGAAGATGGCATCAAAATATGGACATTTAAAAAAAGATAAATTACATAAGAGTTAGGATCCTGCAAAAAATTACCAATGCCGTCTTCAATAATTGTCATCGGAAAATAGTCCCATTTCGGATCTGCTTCTCCACACATCTTTGCTAATTTTTCAATGCTAGATTTATGATAACCCATGGGGTACCATAAAAATCTTTTTCCACTTGTAATCCATCCTGATGGGACAAGGTCGATAAATCCTTCGAGATTTTGTTCTTCTTGTGTATCGAATTCAACAATAGCCCATACTTTTTTTATTTTATCACAAAGCTCTTTGCAAAATGGCGATGTTTCTTTCTGACTAGCAACTGATGAGCTGCCTTTTTCTGATTCTTCCGATTCCTTTATTGTCATTTAAAAGTTCTACTAAAATACAAGTAATACGTCAATATTTTTTAAATGTTACAATTCAGTAAGTACATATAAGCTAAATATAATTTTCAAATTTATTTTATAATACTATCGTGACATATCTCAGATAGCCAAATGTGACAAAACAATCTAAATGCAAGGCAAAAAATACATTTCATTTAATGCCGCATTATAATTTTCGTTAAGAAAGTGCCAACATGCAACAAGTGTCATGCCATATGCAGAATATATGTAACTTTACCTAACATGTTACTTATACTTTTCATGAATACACATCTTAAAACATTATATCGAGCGCAGACGAAAAACAAGAAATAACAAAAAAAAAGAAAGATGAGAAAGAGGACAATGAAAAAAAATATTACGATGCAGAACACGATATTGTGAAATTAAAGTGTGTCACAATGTAAAATTGATGATACAATGTAGGCAGTTTTGTACGGTAACTGAACATATTTAATGGTAATCTGTGACAATGGCCATGCCTTCAGATTAGACAATTGCTCAACTTTGAATATACCTATTCGGGAACTTTCAATAGGTACAGTATAAAAGTCACGTTTGCTAAGAAATTCCCTACCAACTACAACTGGAACCTGCAAATGATCAGAAAAAGCTACATTTGCAACTTGAATAATTACACCGTCAGCAGTACCACAGCAATTATCGGGAGCATTATTTGTTATTTTGAAGAGAGGAAGAGCAGCACCATGATACTGGCGCCTGCAACCTGGTAGTACAGGACCAGCATTATGCGGAGAAAAAAGTTTAGGAAATACATGATCTTGTGGTTTCACTGTTGGATTTTCGAACTCGAATGACATGATCTCTCCAAGTCTTCGGCCAATTTGCTCAAGCGGCCTGTTGCGTGCTCTAACTTTTCGTTTTATGCTTTGCATGTAATTTTCGAAAGGAAATGCAGATATTGTATCCAGACTGAAATTAACTAATTTGTCGATAAAATAGTCAGCATCGTCGGCTATATGTATGTTATTGTGAAAATTATGCGCAATAAAATTTTTATCATATAATATTTCGGTCGATTGAACAAAATGTTTTAAAATGTCTTTAGCAAATTGCCGAAACTCCTGTTCTTTGCATAAATTCGGATTTAATAAAATTCTCATTGCACAATAAAATTCTAAAAAGTGAACATATTTTTGTTCGCTTAGAATATTTTTTAGTACAACTGGACCTACATATAGCATGAATAATCTGAATTCTGTCGCTTTCCACCGTAAAATAATGTACACCTCTCTACACTTTCTCGCGAATTCTGCAGGAATGTTGCATTGAAGCTCAACAAGATGGTTTGAAAGCATTTCGATCTGAGCAGCAGAAAGTCTATGAGGAATTGGTCCTTTGTACCACATATTCAATATCATGGTACGCATTACACCAAGACATTGTAGATGTAAATAATCAAGAATGAAGTGATACACAAAATCTAAACCAATAATATTGAGCAGTGGAGTGGCTCGACGGCGAAAATCACCATCTCTCCATTCCACAAAATCCTCACAAGTGCGAGCAGGACTTTCCAAATCAACGAAGATTCGTCGATTGTCAGAGGTGACACCGCGAACAGTGCACCTAGTACAAGAACTGAAACCTGTGTGCGATACCGTTCCCATTATATAACTCTTCGCAGGTGCGTCACAAACAAAATAAGTACCGTCTAATAATACAGTGTAATTCCCAAAATGGAGGCCATGCTCGATAAGATTATTAATTTCTTCAATAAAATCTTGCAAATACTTATTTAAATCGTCAGGTTTCGCTTCGCCATAATATATGCCTATAGGAAAAACTTTCTTACGCAGTTCAGGTATGGATACTACACTGCATAAAATGGGATATACTTGAGCAGATGAACTTTTAAATAGAGGTAATCCGTCAATATTCACCAATAACTTAAAAGTATTGGGTTGGCAACTAAGTTCCCGCCGTTTTTTTAAATTTTAACATTCCGCATGTCATTAAATCCGGAATCTATGTTTTGTTTTTTTCAGATTATTAAAATGGAATGTCAAGTTGAGAAAAATGAGCATTATCGACACCTCCTTCTTTTTGCTTTTAATCAAGATTCTAAGACCGCAAAAGCTGCTCGCGACATTTGTGCTGTGTATGGAGCGGGTGCCATAGCTGAAAGAACTGCTCGTGATTGGTATGCCAAGTTCAAAAATGGAAATTTTAACCTTCTGAACCTTTCCCATCGAGTGAAGATGCTTCTCTATAGCAGTGTGGGAGCATTCCATTTTCTCTGCCAGTTCCCTTGTCGTTAGACGCGAATTTTCGTGCAAAAGTTGGTTTAATCGCTCTTCATCGGCCAGAACGAGGTGCGTCTTTGAGGTTAAAATTTCCATTTTTGAACTTAGCATACCAATCACGAGCGGTTCTTTCAGCTATGGCACCCGCTCCATACACAGCACAAATGTCGCGAGCAGTTTTTGCGGCCTTAGAACCTTGATTAAAAGCAAAAAGAAGGAGGTGTCGAAAATGCTCATTTTTCTCAACTTGACATTCCATTTTAATGCTCTGAAAAAAACAAAACATGGACAAATGACATGCGGAATGTTCCTCTCTAAAAAAAGGCGTGCAAAGTCGGTACTCGAATATATCGCGTTTATTGCTCCCTCTTTTCCGCGATGCCGATTGGTTCTCTCGCTGTGCATACAGCATGAGCAGCTGTCATTGACAGTTGTGTGTAATATTAAAGCTAAATAGCGCGCGCGAAGCGCGCGTCTGTAGTGTCTAGTAACATTTAAAAAAACGGCGGGAACTTAGTTGCCAACCTAATAGGTACATTTTTTAAATACTTAGGAGCAATTTTTAATAATTGTTTTTTCAATCCGATATGTATATAATATCCTGGTTCGACGATTTTCTTTTTCAATTTTACTTCTGTCTGAAGTAACGTTCGCGCACTTGTGGGGAATCTGGGTTCTGATTCATCATCGGCAAAACACTCGTGGTTCTCTTTCAGACCTGCTAATAAGTCAGAAATTGCTGCATGAGTTACATTATGCTTTAAAGCCCAACCACGAAGAAATTTAAGAGTCATCAATTTCGAGGAAACTGATTTTTCACTAGATTAAGAAGAGCTCGAAGAATTAGGTGGCGATTGCGGATCTTGGGGAGGGTCATCAGGGTTGATATTTTCGTGTAAAATATCACCTTCATCATTACCCCGATATTCAAAATGAGAAAGATCAGAATGTTCAGAAAGTTCAGAATGTTCAGAAAGGTCACATTGGTCAGAAAGTTCAGAATGTTCAGAAAGTTCAGAATGTTCAGATTCGTTGCATAGAAAACCCTCTGAATGTTGATAGTTAGAGAAATCAGGCTCGATAATATGTCTGTCGATGGCATTGTCATTTGAGGAATCGGTTGAATTGCATTCTTCATCTTCAATTCTCTTTCTTTTGGCCTTATTGGACAACATATAAAATGGGATATCTTTCGGCATGATCTCCTCAGTACAAACTGAAATAAGTGTATAAATGTATACAAGCAATAATAGAGGAATAAATACCTATCATAATTATTATTAAAAGAATATACATTTATAGTCGGGTATAATGCTTACAATTAGAGGGCCCCAACGGTCTAAAACCGACAATAACAAGAATTTTTTTAATAATTATTAAAAAGTAAATAATATTTAAATTAGAACTCTGATAATTTAAAAACCGTGGAAGATAAGTTTGCTTTTAAAAATAATTAAATAAAAAACCGCTAAATAAGTGACATAATTAAAATCTATAACTACATTTATATTAAATTAAAAATTAAAAAATAAACTTAAAATGTTTGATTAAATCCAATTTCCGTATGCAATAAATGAAATAAAGAAGAAATTGTGCCACAAAAATCGATAATCATTTTAATAGATCAACTTCAGGCGTATTTCGGGAATACAAAAAATTATAATTGTAAACATATTTCTTCGCTAATGTTTCTCCTTCAAAAGTCCACATGATTAATGGGTGCTGCACCAGTTCTTCCTCATTCCATTTAGGAATATATTTGGAATTTAATTCAATTTTTGAAAAATGTCAGTTATTTAAAAAATATCGAGTGAAAACGATGCTTAAATTAACAGCTGGAGATAGCAGCCAATCAAAGTCAAACAATACCTGGAGGGGGGGGGGAGGCAAAAAATAATTCAGAGCTCTCAAAATGTTTGGAATCGATTAGAAACTTAACAATAATCATAAATAATCACAAACGAATACAGAAAACGATTATAAACAATAATTAAGGTAATTTTTTTTAACATTTTGGACAAATTCTACGATAGAACGCAGAAAATAGTCAGGTCAATAAAACTTTGTATACATACATACTGAGAACTGTAGACTAGAATTATAAAAAAATAGGAAGGGGCATTTGTTAAATAACAATAAAAAATTGTTAATTAACGTTGGTAAACAAATGTCACTGGTAGTGTCATAGAAATCGACCAGGTAAAACAAAATTTTTGTTACACATACTCCATAAATTGTAGAATAAACTTCTAAAAAAATTGAAAAGAGACGCGTTTGTTAACTAACAATAAAAAAATATTAACAATTTTTGACTTGGTCAATTTTTGTTAATAATTCCTCAACAATATGCAATTGAAAAATGTGCAGAAGTTCATTGCTATGCTTATAATTAGTGAAGAAGTCTTCAATATCAATAATCACCTTCGATCCGAAGGTTAATTATATTAACCTAACTTTTCTTGCTTTTTACAAAGCAAAAATCAACTATAAATATATATAAATAAAAAATATTGAAAGTACATATATGTATATAAGTTATTCATAAACCATAAACCAGAATAATTAAATAAAATTAGGATACATATAGTATTAGGATACATTAATTATATGTACATATTCGTATATGTATATATAAATCATTACATATCAGTACCAGTTTTATGTATAAATATATAAAAAAAATTATTTAGAAAGCTTTCGTAATTTTCATTAAAAAATTCACAAAATTTACTTTTGTAAAACTGTGGACATATATTTTTTAAATACTTTTCTCAATTATTATTTATACATATTACTTTAGTATCATCAAAAGAAACACTATTTTTTTTACTACAAGTATAAGAAATATCTTACCACTTCTGCCCAAAAATAAATGTAAATGTATAATGAAACAGTCTTTCCGTAATTTCCACTCCAAATCGCACTCCAGAAAAAGCTTTCCTCGTTATAAATCAAGTTCATACGATATAAATATATAAAGTTATATCTGAAATGCACAACGCTCACAAAATTGAACTTCTGCAATAAAATAAAAATAAAGTGATAATACAACAGAAAAAATAACACAATTTTTAGAAATATAAAAATAATATTTAAAATAATATCTTATCACTATTGCCAAAAATTTGAAACATTCTGACTATAGTTTGTAGTTCAGCACAAATGCAACAAATCATCCTTCTAAAGCCTTGTGCCCACGATGCTAGAACTTGGTCCGAGATCTCGGGCCGACAAATTTGTAGCCAAACTTACAGTTTTTAAGTGGCAATTTTATTGGCTACACGGTTCTCGGACCGAATTCTAGCATCGTGAACATAAGGCTTTAAAGATCCCAAAAGAACTTAAAAGTTAGAGTTCAAAAGATATAGAATATTACAAAATCTACAGTAACTTTTGCAATTAAATATTAAAATAATGATATAACAAACAAATAAATTCATATGCAGTAAGCAACGTAAGTCAATTTAAATCGATTTCTAGGATATTATAATAAAAATCTATTAAATATGTATTACACACATGCGTTAGGCCACAACTACATCTATCGTAACGCTTTGATCGTGGTCGTAAGCAATGAAGTCGTCGTAAACCTATGCCAATATATCTATAAACACATTTTTCTTAGCACGTCGAGAAAGCTGATAGGTTAGGTTATGTTGTAACGCCAGACAAGCGTCGTAATTGTAAAAAGTTCAAGCTGAATCAACTCATACGATGAGCTTACGATAGCGATTACGACCGCTTACACGGTGAACATTACTATAGATGTAGTTGTAGTCTTATGGTGCGTGTCCACCTGTGAGTAAAAACTCTCGAGAGTGATTTTCGCAAATGGAGAGTACCTTTAGGTACTCTCAGGAGTATGTCCATGTGCGAGAATCACTCTCGAGAGCTACTAACGAGTTTTTACTCGCAGGTGGACACGCACCATTAGACACGAAATCCGATTCAATACATCTGCATATGAGAAAAGTAATTTTACAACTTTGCTTATACTTCATTACTTACCAAAATTTCTTATAAAAAGTGTATTTTGATGGTACATGTATCTTAACTTAAACAATTCAACTTACATCGCACGTGCTCGTAACTCGTAACTCGCTCGAGTAATATCCGCCATGATATATATTTCTCGACTGTTCCCGAGACCGGCGAGACTCGAGAGTTCCTTCCGCCTTCACGCTGGACGGTGAGCTTGGATTGCCGCGTGTGCACACCGGTTATTTAATCTTGAGGCGACGCGGTCAAGACACTGAGTCTTTTGATTTTATATATTTCTCTAACACCAGTCACAATCACTCTCGCACAAGAAAACGTCCGATCGCTGCTGAACAGGCTGAGTTTCTGCCGCTAGGGACGGAGAGGTCGGAGAGGGGAACGAAAGACGAGCGAGTCGGTACGCGTGGCGTGGCGCGCGATGAACATATATATATGCAATTGGCGCGAAAAATTCCATTAAATCCGAAAAATCCCCCAAAGAGATTAATCAAGTTTATAACAATGTCCTTAGGATATTTCTAGGATAATATTTATATATCAATTCATAAAAATTATAGTTGCATTATTATTCTTATTTTATATTTACATCTATTTTATAGTTTATAATTATAATTTTATTTTACATTAAATTTACATTTATTTTACATTTAATTCACATTTTTTTACATTTATTAATAATTTATAAATGCATATATAAAAAACACTTGTCCACATTTATGTATTTAATATTTATCACATGAATCAGAATTAACTTCAGTACATAATCGATACTCACAGTGAATATTATATGTATAGCGTTGTAATATAATGAATATTAACTTAATATAAATATAAACAAGTGTTTTTTACATTTACATTTTCTTAATTAGTAGTAAATGTAAAATAAATGTGAATTAAATCTAAAATAAATATTTAACAAACGTAAAAAAAATATTTTTTACATGTACGTTGCAAATAACTAATAAATATGAAATAAATGTAAAATAAATTTAAAATAAACATGTTAAAAATGTTTATTTAACAAATCAATTTTAAATGTAAAATAAATGTTTTTTTAACGTTTAATAAATGTTTTTTTGGCAATAAAAATCTACAAATGTAAAATTAATGAAAAAAAAACGTTTAAAAAACATTTAATAAACGTTGTCTGCTGATTGGGTATATGCGCCTGTCGTTTGTTCTTTTGGAATGTGTAGCCTAGATAGCAGAATTCCTTTATCTCCTCTATTTCTTCTCCTTTCCATTTCCGTTCCATTTTCTTCATTTTACCTCCTCCCTTCCTGAATCTCATTATCTTTGTTTTTCCTAATGTTTGGTTAATAGCTAAGTGGACTGTACCTTTGATGAAAAATTTTACGAAATGAATTCTTTTTTTAATCTCAAGGAAATCGTTCTATTGAAAATGTAAGCGATGGATATCGTGAACGGTCGTACAAAATTCTTTGTCGTTATAAAGCATGTCCTTTTCACATCAAGTAAATATAGCGAGAAAACAAGTATTATTTCAAATAAACAGAATCACATGCAATAGAAAATAATGTAATTGTCGTCCTCTTATAGAAAGGCAGGATTCGTATTGTGAGCAGAATATCATTTAGATTCAATTATTCATATAACGGGTGCTATTCATATCCATATTTTTCAAACTTGTGAATGTAGAATCCTTCCTTGTCATATTTTTCAAATCTTTGGTATCTCATATCATTTTAATACAAACAACGTATTTAATAAGCGCTATTTTGATTATGTTTCTAGAAAAGGGCGACAAGTAAGTGAAAATCTGTAAAGACCATAATATAAGAACATAAATCGCATAAGTATTGCAAAATAAAACACACTAATTATGAAACGCAAGATAATTACAAGTTGTTGCTATTGAACCAATGAGCGTTGTTATAAATCTTCTTTAATCGATGATCGTCCTATTAAAGGACACGTTAAGTAAAAATCACTATGAACTTTTCCTGAGAAAACAGGAACGATCTTGTTATACGATATGACTATTATTTGAATGAATCCTTCCATGAATTATCTTATGATGACTCATTCGCTCATAATACGAATAGTAAATTAAATATAATTGAGAATAATTACGCAATAATCACCGCGAATGTTATTATTAAATTAAGGAACGAACGATGTTCTTTATGCGACGCAATCTTACTTGAATATCAAACACGCTAATAAAATTTTTGTTATAAACGTTATTTAGCATCAAAGTATTAGAATCTAGTCAAGCGTACGTTCTTTAACAATACTCCGTACGGACAAATATTTACAGAACATGTGGCGAAACGAAGTACATCTCGATACGTTAACAAAAGAGAGCAGATATTACGTTAATCGGTTGCAACCGCTTTCAACTTAAGAAAAGCAAAATGGACGTCCATGTCCAGAAGGGACCAGAAACAAAATAAAACTACTTCCATGGAAGCTTTACAATACGTTATCGAACAAACGGTGTTCAGTGAAGCAAAATACTTAATGCTTCCTCCCTCCGCCGTATACGGTTTCTGGAACCAAGACAGAAATTAGCAAACGAAGGGTTTGCTCAACGCGGGTCTTGGCATTACCCAAAACCGGGAAGTTACCTCAATCTAGTGTTCCGCCTTTAGCGGACGGCATCCATTGATAAAGAAATCTCCCTCCGATTGTGGTCAGAAGTGACTGTTCAACAGGGTGAGGACTGGCTTTTCTC
>JASTWK010001049.1:2500-53928 GCA_030770225.1 Temnothorax unifasciatus
CGTGTATCGATGCGAAGAAAACTTCTACGGAAATAGTGCAGTTCGAATCCCGGATTTACATGTGACATCGAGATTTAAAGCGGAGTTTTGACGGAGCCGCGGCGGACAACGACGAGGCCGGACAGGAAGTCCTTAAGTCACCGTTTTCCATTTCAACATCTTCCTTATCCACTCCCTAGCGATACGAAAACGAGACGCCCGAAAGTTTGAACGTCGTCGCTTCTACCTCGAGAGAGGCTTCAGGTTTGATTACCCGATTTGATTGCCGTGGTATTTCATGAAACGCATTGTGGCTATTCTCGCCATTATCTTACCGCGCGACTACGTAAAGTTCGGTTTGACATCCGCGTTATATGTGCATTTCGTGTGCGGGCATTTTCGATATCTTTCTATTGCGTGTGTTCGTAGCCGGTTGTGACATTGTTCATTTCTCGATTTAATCTCCGCAGTATTACGTGCAATGCTTGTACAATCATTCTCGCCATTTTATCGTTACGCGCCCGCGTGATATGTTCGACATTGCTTTAAACTCTTGATACGATATCCGCATTGCAATGTACAAGTTCGTGTCGGGTGACCCGGTATTTTCCTTATGCGTACGTGCATTGTTTCTTTTCGACATTGTTCCTATGCGAGCGATTCCGATAATTCATCCATTACGTGAAGTGCACCAAAATACGAGTATTTTCATATGCGAATGAACGTGAATTAATTATATCTTCCAAATGTTTCGTGTTCGGTTACTGCATTATCATTTGTCCACCGCTAACGATTATTCTGTTCTTGCACCGAGATTTCATGCGTAAACCGACGAGAAAGTTGTGAGTAGATCGTAGATACACTACGATCGAGCACGATGTTGTGGAGATGGGCAACATGATGTTGCGAGTTTACCGCGTGGCACACGGCTGCCGGGGCACACGGCTGCCCGAGTTTTACCGCATGGCACACGGCTGCCGGGGCACACGGCTGCCCGAGTTTTACCGCATGGCACACGGCTGCCGGGGCACACGGCTGCCCGAGTTTACCGCATGGCACACGGCTGCCGGGGCACACGGCTGCCCGAGTTTACCGAATGGCACACGGCTGCCGGGGCACACGGCTGCCCGAGTTTACCGCGTGGCACACGGCTGCCGGGGCACACGGCTGCCGGGGCACACGGCTGCCCGAGTTTACCGCGTGGCACACGGCTGCCGGGGCACACGGCTGCCCGAGTTTACCGCGTGACACACGGCTGCCGGGGAGATTTTTGTGGACTGTATGATACACCGCGACTGTTGTTTACGCTACTTTGATCTGATAACCGCGACTGATGACTTACGTTACTCTGTTGATACCCGCGACTGAATGAGATACACCGCGACTGAGATTACCGCTATCCCATGATAACCGCTCAGCTCAACGAGATCATCTGCGCGCTAGACATCTTTGATCTGCGCGCCATTCATCCTTGCGTTCTACGTTCCTGTTTCCTGCGACCTGCGCGCTAGACATCTTTGATCTGCGCGCCATTAATCCTTGCGTTCTACGTTCCTGCTTCCTGCGACCTGCGCGCTAGACATCTTGATCTGCGCGCCATTCATCCTTGCGTTCTACGTTCCTGCTTCCTGCGACCTGCGCGCTAGACATCTTTGCTCTGCGCGCCATTCATCCTTGCGTTCTACGTTCCTGATTTCCTGCGATCTGCGTGCTAGACATCCTTGCTCTGCGCGCCATTCATCCTTGCGTTCTACGTTCCTGTCATCCTTGCGTTCTATGTTCCTGTCATCCTTGCGAATTACGTGCTTGACATTCCTTATACTCGGCGCAACACGAATCAGATTATCATTACACAACACCCTCCCATATAAAAGGTGTCAGCCATAATTTGTACAAATCGGGTACGACAGTTTTCGATAATTTGACATAATTTTTCTTTATTGATATCGAAAAATTTAAGAATAAATCACCATCAGATGCCTGAATTTGTTTTTCCTCGCGACAAGGTGCAAAATAGTACACCAACAAACCCACGCCAACCAAGTTGATCAGAAAGAAAATGCCCAAGAAAAAAATGCCTCATGGCGAGATCGTATAGCCACTTTTGCATTTAAACATGGTTGTATGCGCATCCATTATTGTCAGAGCTTCGACAACGATGAAACATGGAACGAGACTGAGTCATACGTGAACCTAAAAAAAGATATGCATGCGCGCTTTTTAGTTTTATCGCTCTTTCAGCATACTAATTGTTTCTTAGCGTAATTATGGATAAATTAACATTATTTTTCATTATCTACACCTACTGCAGTAGATGACGAAAAATTGCATTCTTCTTTGTAATGTATATACGTACCGGGAATGCAATGTGATATTTTAGGCTTATCTCGACGTTCACAATAAATTGAATAAAAGGTCAGACAATACGTTGATGACGAGGTTGAAGCAAGAACGCGATAATGTATTGCATCCAGAACCCACGCAGTCTGCACACAAAGACTCGACGTTGTTCTCTTGAAAAATAGGAAACGTAGCTCCCACAGGAATTGCATCAGACAATGTTAAAATATTACGGGCACAAAGACCAGAGAGAAGACTGAAGACCCTTAGGCCCAGTTCAACAGTGGCCTCTCCGTCTCTTTCTAACCTCAAAGGTTAGAAACTAAACTGGCCACTGTTGAACTGGGCCTTGCACATGCTTGCACAAATGCTAGACAACAGGCAATAGGAACAGGAAACGAAAGTCAGAAATACTGAATGAGCGATGACACAGACAATAGTCACGTTCTGTGACTATTTTTATGTGTGAATTTCCAACGTGACGAAATTCAGGCTGCGTTCAGGGAGCGCGCTATTAGCGCTATTGCATTGTTACGTCAAACTCCGGAATTTATAGATAGCAAGGAATAGCAAGGAAAAGGCTATCTAGAGGAGGGGAGATAGGAAGACGTAACGAGATCTTATCATATCTCGGGTGCACGCTGGAAAAGGTGCGTGCCTCGAGACGAATGCACGTTATGGGAAACTCCAGTCATGGGTCAACGTCCAGAAGGGACGCTATTACGCCTACTGTGAGTTTCGTGCACTCGTGGTCCTGTTTTCGGTCAAGGATATTATCCCTATTACCGGGGATCGGACCTTGTACGATTTTCGAGAGAGCGGAGAGAGGTGAGGACGAGGTCTTAGCTTATGAAATGATTGGTATTCATTTTATAATTAATATGGGTTTATTTATAACAAAAACATTAAAATAGTTATTAACAAAGAAAAGATCCAATAATACTTGGCCAGAATATAAGTATGATGAAAAAATAGATAAACATTATATACATATATATGTGTATGTGAGATGTATGTGTGTGCGTGGGAAGGGGGCGCGGGTGTTACAAAAATGCGGTGGTCATCGAGCAGGATTTAGAGCGGAAAGAATTTAAATTAACTTGACATCCTGCTCGGATTATCACAGAATCATAATTTATATGAAAAAAAAAGAGAAATTAAATGGTGTAAGGTGTATTCATATCGAGGAGCTAATGCGCTTAAAGTTTCATAAAAGTAATTCGGTTTTCTATTCTAACGAAATTGATTCGTATATAATCTCCACACTGGAATTGGAGAGCGCGGGGGAAGGTGATCGACCGTCGAGAATCTCGATGGTCGAGGTGGAGAATGCGGGGGAGGGTGTCCTTGAATATGATTGTTCGTGATATTGGTATGGTGGCGGGGAATAAAGGTCCAGGAAAGGACTATGGCGGGGATCTTCGAGTTCCTCGGAAGGAACCGGGGAATAGGAGGGTTCTAGGAAGGGCGACGAGTCAGGGGTATCGGGGAGGATTCGATAGCAGAGAGAGGAAAGGTGAGGTGGAGGAGGCGCGATACGCGACAGCTGCCTAAGACGGTTTATATACGAGCGTAAGAGTTTTCGCTCTATCGCACGTCCTCGCCTGCTCCGATTTATTCGGTTGCGGATTATAACCCCCAGCGATTTGCGACGGGAGACGTGGGGGTGCACTAAAATTAATTATAATTTAAGAAACCGAAGTAGGGGAAAGTTTTTGATACATATATATATATATGCCTGATATTGTATATACATATATATGGATAAAAAAAAGAGGAGATTAGCGGATATTTCTGACGTACTACTGCTGTTTTCGGTGGTCTCAGGGTACAGCGTCTCCGGGTCTCTGGGTCGCGACGGTGAGGGTGGATCGAGGATTCTTCTGGACCCTCGGCTCGGTGGTGTGACCCGATGTTATTAATACGCACAGAATTTAATATAATACCGTTGGCAACGGAGGTCGAGACCGGAAGCGATTGTGGCGATTGAAACCCGTTGACGCGGACTTTACTGTCTAAAAGTTTTTGAATGCCTCGGTGTCCCGCCGTCGCGGTTTATATATAATTTTAGGGATGGGTTATCAAGGAGTATGTCTTAATTCAATTTTTGGTGGGAGACCTGTTTTTCGATGATGACTCTTGTTAGTAATCGATTGAAAAACATGTTTTTCTCACGGATCGAGACGCTAGATCTCGAAATTTCTATTGTCTCGTCCTAATCTGTTTTCGTCTAGCGTAAAGTGTTTTTCCCGAATTTCCGCGGCGCGGGTTTCACAATTCTCGTGAGTATAGACGCTAGATTTCGGAATTTCTATCGTCTCTTTCTTATCTGTTATTGTCTGGCGTCAAGTGTTTTTCACGAATTTTCCTTGGGAATGACGGTCTGACCGGCTATTAACCGGCTATTAACCGGCTATTGACCGGCCGTTGACCGGCGGCGCAGGTTTCACAATTAATATACTTATTGTTTGATTTTCCTGTTCGAAAGAATAGTGATTCATTATTATCAGCAACCTGCCCGCCGATCGACAAATATTATTCGGTTTTCGTCATCCCGAAAACAATTCTGTAGGAAAAACATCTTACGAAAGGTTTTTATGAAAGAATGAAATCGCGAAGTCCACAGGACGTAACAGCATCATTCTATCTTTATCGCTCATCAAGTGTAGAACAAGGATAGAATAAGCAAATAGCGCTAATAGCGCGCTCCCCGAATGCAGCCTCAGGGGTCTGTTTCTTTGATTACTGAACTAATTCACAGTGTGCACACTGGTGCAATGAGTTAAGGCCAGTTTACACACGCAATGATTGGTGGCGCCAACTGACTGGCATTCATTGGCGCCTAGGGGTCAATCATGAATCTTTTCCCCTAGGGTGAAAACGTAAAAAATGAAAAATCTCTCTTTCTATTGATGTTAAATAGAAAGAGATAGTCATATAAAACTTTTTATTTTTCACGTTCCACATTGGTCGCGTCCAGCAGACCAAGCCGCTCAGTAGCAGTCAAACGTGATTGGTTTTTACTTTTAGAACCAACCAATCAACGCAGTGTGTTGATAAGACGAACTCAACAGTTGTGTCTGCTGAACGTGCCCATTAATACATGATTGACCCCCAGAAATCGATTGGAAAACTCACAAGTATTTACACAGTGATTGGCGTATAATATGAAAAATATTTAACATTTATTAAACACACAGTAAAGCGGGGAGCACACACTTCTGCACAACGCATAATGCGTAAGCATAAGAAAACTGATTGGTCCATATACTGTGACGTGGCCCCGTGTGCCCGTCACAGGATTCTAGGGCAAAGACATAACGTTCGAATTGCGCGGGTATTGTTGGCCGTATAGTGTGCTTTCAGGAAGGAGCGGCCGTACGGATCCAGCGGCCTGATTTCGGCAGGCTGGCGCCGCCCGACGGGGTGGTAGCGAACCACCGGGAGAGGCGCCGAAGAGGGCCTGAGCACACGGAGGTTACTGTTGGGTCGACTGCGTGCGAGAGCGGATGTCCGGCGAGGTCCCCGTAAACGGACCGCAGGAGAGAGCGGAGGCTCTGCGAGCCCGATTCAGAGCGTGCGTGCGAGGCTGAGGAAGGTACAAAGAAATGTAAGCGGCCAGCAATCCCGAACAGCAAGGTAACGGGGAGTAGCGAGGGCGGAGGGTCGCATACTGAGGAGTCGTCAGGGGGAGTGTGGCGTAAGATCACGGGTGAGAGATCTACGCACTTGTCGTGCATCCTTCGGGATGATGTTGTGAATCCTTCGGGATTATCGTTATTCGGGTCTGACATACCCCGTCCCTCGCTACCCTGTAAAGCACTTGGGAGGATGCCCATCCGGCTCGGCTCGACAGTCAGATCGACGTAGAAAGTATCGAATGTTGCGTGGAATGGTCGGTATGATGGAGCGTATTTTGTAACGGCCCAACAGTCACTCTTGTAAATTCTGTAAATAATTTGTTCTGTCCCGGTCTGATTGACCTCGCTAGTCGCGTAAGATCGCATTCGAGTGCAACAGAAGCACCGTCTTATCCCGGCATAATTATTACTGCGCCCGGTGCTTCTCGCGAGAGGCGGCAGGATCACGTGTTGGATACGTGCGGGTAGCGTGGCACTTACATACGTGGTAGACGGGAGAGTAATTCGAGTTAGAGGTCGAGCTAAAGGCTATTCGTGCGAATTCTGGAGTTACCTCGCGAATTATCGTCGAAGTACATTATTTTTCCGTAGATTTTGCGAAAAGTTTTCTCGTGTTGCAAATCACCTAAAGTTACCGCGCGAATTGTTACCCCGTGAATTTTGCGCCAAGTTGTCCTCGCGTTACGAAGGACTTAGAATTACGTTGCGAATTATTACATTGCGAATTATTTTCCTCGCGTTACGAAGGACTTAGAATTACGTTGCGAATTATTACATTGCGAATTATTTTCCTCGCGTTTCACCCGACTTAGAATTACGTTGCGAATTATTACATTGCGAATTATTTTCCTCGCGTTTCACACGACTTAGAATTAAGTTGCGAATTATTACATTGCGACTTATTTTCCTCGCGTTTTACACGACTTAGAATTACGTTGCGAATTAGTTCTCCGTGTACTTTGCGAAAAGTTTCCTCGCGTTATTAATTTCTTCGAATTACCTTGTGAATTATTTCTTCGTGTATTTTGCGAGAGGTTTTCTTCGCGTTACGGATTACTTAGAATTACGTTGCGAATTACTTGTCCGCGTGTTTGTGAAAGATTCCTCCGCGCGCTCTATTTTATACTAGGCGAATACGGATTACTTATATAAGAAATACAGGATCTAACACTATCTATCCCGCAGGTTCTTTATTTTGTCTCGTCTCACCACTGTCAACGACCTGTTGAAGAACCACGACCCTCCATCCGATAACGAGCAGTCGTCGCGACCGGCAGGAGCGCGATTGAGCAACTAGTTTTGAGGGAGACTTATGAAGCCTTTGTTGAGCGTAATGAGAATATTGAGAGGATCCCAAATTGAAGAGTAGCGGGATTTATTAAGAGTGAGACAGGTGGTGTGGCCTACTCCACACCTGGCGCCCAACTCTCGCGTACCGTTTCTGAATCGCGCTCTGCCATCCGGTCAAGCAATAATTATCCACCGTGATAATACATGTGCATAAGAAAATAGACCAATCAATTTTCTTATGTTTACGCATTATGCGTTGTGCAGAAGTGTGTGCTCTCCGCTTTAATGTAGAACGTGGAAAATGAAAAGTTTTATATGACTATCTTTTTCTATTTAACATCAATAGAAAGAGAGTTTTTTCATTTTTCACGTTTCTATCCTAGGGGAA
Source organism: Temnothorax unifasciatus (assembly GCA_030770225.1). Lineage (NCBI taxonomy): Eukaryota > Metazoa > Arthropoda > Insecta > Hymenoptera > Formicidae > Temnothorax > Temnothorax unifasciatus. Next base: position 10,139 of record JASTWK010001049.1, read on the forward strand.
AAGATTCATGATTAACTCCCTGAATTTCGTCACGTTAAAAATTCTGTGACTATTGCCTGTGTCATCGCCCATTCAGCATTTCTAGTTTCTGACTTCCGTTTTCTGTTCCTATTGCCTGTTGTCTAGCATTTGTGCAAGCATGTGCAAGGGTCTTCAGTCTTCTCTCTGGTCTTTGTGCCCGTAATATTTTAACACTGTCTGATGCAATTCCTGTTAAAGCTACGTTTCCTATTTTTCAAGAGGACAACGTCGAGCCTTTGTGTGCAACCTGCGCGGGTTCTGGACTCAATACATCATCGCGTTCTTGCTCTCGCCTTGTCATCAACGAATTGTCTGATCTTTCATTCAATTTATTCTGAACGTCGAGATAAGCCTAAAATATTAGATTGCAATCCTAGTACATATATACATTACGAAGCAGAGTGCAATTTTTCTTCATTAACTGCCTATAACATTAGTCATAGTAGTTAAGGCCATTCTGCAATACGTCGCAAACGATGGTAACTGTTAGTTGAAAAGTATTATTTTCGGTCGCGCTTGCCAGTTGCGGTTGTCAAAAAAGAATTGGCGAATTTTTAACTTTTTTGGCGACAGCAACTGGCAATTGGCAATCAGAAATAACATTTTTCAACTAGCAGTTGCCATCGTTCGCAACGTATTGTAGAATGGCTCTTATAGTAATAATCAACACTTATTGCTGACGAAAGGATGATGATATTTTCGATGCCGGCAATTATGCTGGCATCAAAAATATCGTCATCCTTTCGTCAGCAATAAGTGTTGATTATTATTTAATAATTGAGAATATATACGTCGTGAATAATGAAAAATTGTGTTCAAAATACTAGTAAGTAGATTACGAATTTTTAAAAAATTAATTTTAAATTAATTAAAATTCTTAAATTAATTAGTTTTGAAATTAATCGTTAATAATATCCTTTGAAAAGCGAGTGTCATTGTATTGTTAATTGTCATTTGTTATCAATCACGAATTTTGTTGATTTGTTAGGTGATCATAAATATGGAGGAAATTAAAGGGAAATCTAACAATAGTATTAACTATGCCTATGATGAATATGTTTATAACATCGACAAACGTCTACGAGGTACATACAGATGCTCTGCTCGTCGTAGTACTCGATGTCGTGGATTGGCAAAAGTTGGTGAAGATGGTAAAGTGATCATTAATCCTTCTCATGATCATACACCTGATAATGCAAAAATGCAGAAATATTTACTGAAACGAGAGATGTTATGCTTATCTCGTGAAACATTACAAACTCCCAAAGATATTTTTGACAATGTTTCTTGAAGGTAACTACAAATCACAAAATATTAATATTTAACATACCATCATGTTGTAATAATAACTAATAAGGTAATTATATAGAATAACTAACACAGCTCGGATTACTTTGACCTTGACATATGTTGTCAAGGTCACCTTTCTGAGTGCCCTTCAGAAGTTTTTAGCCGGCGGTCGTTATTCGTTAAAAAGTTATTAACAAAAAAAGTTTGGAAAATATAGCAGCTATTTTGAGTATTGGAAGGCATAAATGACTAATATATGTCGAAATAGTTCACGCATGCACTTTCCACGCGAAACGAGGTGCTACATGGGTTTGTGGCGCGCTTTACAAGCTCGTTTATATACATATACATAATGAAACATTGGTAAATCTGAAGAACTAACCTACATAGGTTAGTTGACGCGCTTTAAAAGTATTTAAGTGTTTAAAGCGCGTCAACTAACCTATGTAGGTTAGTTCTTCAGATTTACCAATGTTTCATTATGTATATGTATTGTGACATGACATTTGTCGCGTCCCTTGCTCCGGCGGTAGCTCGACCGAGGTGGACGTCAAGGGTGGTGCCTCCGCCCGAGACGGGCGGAGCGCTAGCGTAACGTTAGGCTAACTATTTCCGAGATTTCAGGTTTCGAGCAGGTGCAGAGCAGATGGCCAGGAAATAAGTATGTAACGGCGTAAAGCCGCAACGCGGGAATATTACAGGTGGACAGCCCGAGCTTTACCGAGGACGGACGGCCGACGGGCGGGTCACGCCGGGGCCCTAGCCAGGGACAGCGAAACGGAGCACGTAGCCACGACGACGCACCGGCCCGAGAGCAGGGGAGACCGTAACGGGGGACGCCCCGGCGAAGGTCCCCGAGAACGAGCACGTAGCCCTACCGGGGCTCCGCCACCGGTCGACAGGCCATGGCCCGTCCAGCCTGGCTGTCGGCGAACGGTGCACGAGTCGCGGCCTGGACAGCCGGACTCGAGGCGGATTTGGGAGCGGACTGAGCCGGTAGGTGGAGGCGCCGGCGAGAGGCGCCCGAGCCGGGCGCGGCGATCGCCGGGTGGCAGCAGTGGTCGGGCGTGGCGATCGGCAGCAGCAGCAGTTGGCAAACCTGGCGCGCAGGAGCGCGGGCCCGGCGTGGTCCCGCCGAGCCGAGGAGCGGGCACTGTCGTGCGAGCCGCCAAACAGGTACCACCGGCCCTTTGGGACGCTGAGCGAACGCCGAAGATACGAACCCGATTGTAAGGCCACTGCTCGAACACCTCCAAGTAAGACCGTCGCGATATCGAGGCCCTCCCGGGAGTCGCGTTGTTCCGCGAGAAAGTATGAAAACCGAGTGTAGAGTCTATCGAAGGAAATACCGCGGGAGGGCCCAGTCGGAATTATGAGAGTTGCCCGTCTCGGGAATCCGGAAGCGCGGCCGCCGACAGTCAGCGTTTCGTGTCTCGTCTAGTTTCCGTACGAATTGGTCGTTTCTGTATGGTGCATCTGAGAGATGCCGCGTGAGATCTCGTTCGTGTCGTGAGTTTGTCGATTCGAGCGTATATGTTTCGTGATTTTCGTGCGATTGGGGCGGTTAATTCCGCGATTTAGATTGTCGTTAACGGGGAGACGCGCAGGGCGTAGTCGAGCCGTTTTGGGCAGGGTGCTCTTCGCACGGCCGGGTACCGTATCATCGTGGGGCCGCCGTGCGAGCTCCGCGTGATCGCGTCGTGGCGTGCGGGGCATCGTTGCGTTTCGCATCGGGGACTTCGCGAGGCCGAGGGCGTGATGACCGAGGCCCATCGCGAGGTCAATTTATCGCTGGCGTGATACTGAGGTATCGTCATCGTTTTGCGTAATTGCGTAATTTAGCGTAACGTATCGCTTTGCGTGCGGAAGTACCGTGTTGAGAATTCGCGTTCAGCGATCGTTGTGATTCAGTGTTAATGTGTCGTCTGAGACTTAGAGTATCGTTATCTGTGATTCCGCGTTAATGTATCGTTTGAAACTCCGCGTTGGAACATCGTAAAGTCTTCTGAGACTCCGCGTTAATGTGTCGCCCGAAATGCGTTGGGATATCGTCGAGTATTCTGAGGTTTCGCGTGCATGTATCGTCTGAAATGCGTTAGAATATCGTAAAGTGTTCTGAGATTTCGCGTTCATGTATTGTCTGAGATGCGTTGGAATATCGTAGCGTATTCGGGGACTTCGCGTTGAAGTATCGTCGGAGATTGCGACTCGGCGTGAATGTACCGTTCTGAAATTCGCATCAATGTATCGTCTTCGCGTTATTGGATTGTACTAACGGGTCACACCGAGTGAGATCGACCCTTCTGCGGAGGACCACCTTGTCCCCCTGTTTCATTATTAAATATACTTGTTCCTTTTTGTTATATCTTGACTTTATTTTGTGCGTTGATTGCGCGGCGCTCCCTCTCCTCGCTCCAACCGAGGCCCCGTGGCCTCATCAAAGAACACACGACTGAGATAGTTGCCGATTTCGCGTTTAGGCTTTAGCGTTAACGTTTTGCGTAAGGTGGTGTGGCCTTCTCCACACCTGGCGCCCAATATCGAGTTCTGGAAGAGTATTCGGTCGAGCTATCGTTAAGATCTGAGATAACAACTACGTTCCGCGTTTCGAGATCTGGGCGATAATTAATTCGACGGCGCGCTTCCTCTCGGCCGGCGAGACCGAGGATAGCCGGCGTCGTCGCAAATTTTGGCGCCCAACGTGGGGCCTCTCGCCCGAAAATTTAAATAATTAAATTGGAGAGAAGATCGGGAGAGAGAGCGTGCGCAATAAAATTTATTTTGTATTTATGTGTTTCCTTGTGCATGTATAATATTGTGTTGAGTGAAATTTCGTGGCCCTGGAACTTGGTGCCATGAGTATCATGCGGGACACCGCGTGAAAGCGGCTTTGTTTTGGTTCGCGTACAGCTGGTATTCGGAAACTTGAGTTTTTCTGTCGTTTCTTGCGCCGCATTCCTGCCTGTTTACGATTTCGGGAGCCGTTGACGATTAAGTTTCGCGAGAGTGAATAACGTCCGACAATATTGCGACTGGCATACGTTTCGTTCGGTTATGAGTTGTCGCGTGGGGTATTGAATTATCGTGTTGCCGAGAAAATTTTTTTTTTCCCTCTTTTCTTTCCTTTCGTGTTGTTTCGCGTTTGATAATCGTAGTACTTAGGGAAGATAGGACCCATTCGCGGGGGCTGGGGGAAAGCGGCGAGACTCCGCGGAATGCGGGAGGGCGACTCGCCTATACGGTGGATCACCGAATTAACGAGGGAACAGGCGATTCAGCATTTAGCGGATAGGGGCTTAGATACGGCCGGGATTTTGCCCACTTTGCGTGCGCGTTTAATAAAATACGAAGAAGCGGTTTGGGCCAAGATGAACAATCCGCCCCCTCCTCCACCCCCGCCCACTATCGAGATACAGAACGCTAGCCCCCTGGGGGCTAACGGGACGGTACCGCGAGATCCCGCTGCGCGAAACCAGGACTTCTTTGGGAGCCTGGGGGCGTACGGCCTGCCGCCCGCCACGACGACCGAGACGATGGGGGAAAAATATAATCTAGCACCACCTCCGCGAACGGGGGGGGTGCCCGACGCGACCGATCGGCGGGACCCGCGAAGATCCACGGCCGAGGCATATAATTTGATGAGAAAGTGGAACCTACACTTCTCAGGGCAGAGAGGCAGCGACGCAGAAGCGTTTTTGATACGGATTAAAGAGGCGCGAACCATCCTCCCGGTGGAGGACAGCGACATATTTAAATGTTTGCCGCTGTTTCTCTCGGGTACCGCGTTGCACTGGGTTCGATTGGAGAGTCAGAACTGGCGGAATTGACCGGATTTCGAACGAGCGTGGCGGGCTAGGTTCGGCGACCCAGACTATGAATTCGCCCTTCACCAGGAAGTGCTGCGGAGAACGCAGGGGGAATACGAATCGGCGAGCGAGTATCTAACCAATTTACGGGCTCTATTCGCGCGCCTGGACCCCCCGTGGTCCCTGCCGCAACAGCTCACCTTGGCCCACCGCAACCTGTTGCCACGATTGCGGAGAGTTATACGTCGTTTCGAGTTTTCCGACTTCCACACGTTGGAGGATTTAGCCACGCGAACGGAGAGGGACTATCTCGCGGAGAAAGAATATGTACCGCCCTTGCCGCCGGAGCAGTCCGTTTGTCCAGACTTGGCCTACCGCGCGCCAAAGGGGAAGTCGCGAGTTCCGAGCACAGTTGCCGCGGGGGAGGCGGTCGGTCAGAAAACCGGGGCCAGGAAAAAAGCCACCACTGCCGTTAATACCGCGAAAGCGCCTGCTACCGTCGCCGCGCCGGGGACGGGTCCCGATGATTCCAACTTAAAATGTTGGAACTGCGACAAGACGGGGCACCGCGCACGCGATTGCAAGGAGACTCGGCGACAGCATTGCTATCGGTGTGGCAAACCGGGATATACGACGCGAACGTGCCCTAACTGCTCGGGAAACGCGGAGGGGGGTCAGTAGGACGGGTCCCTACCGCCCCAGTACTCGAGAACGAGGCCCGAACCGCGAATACCCGTAGAGAAAAACTTTCTCCCTCGTACGTGACAGACGATACCACCGGGTTCACGCCCCTGAAATATATGAAGATTCGAATAGGGGGTCGCTCGCTGGAAGCATTGGTGGACTCGGGAGCTAATCTGACGCTCCTTGGCCGCGAGGGGATACGAATAGTCGACGAGATAGGCATCCCGACCACGCGCGCGGGAAATACGAAAATTCGAATGGCGAATGGGCAGACAGCCCCGATTCCGAGAGAAGCTTCGCTCCCGATCCGTCTTGCAGATAGAAGCCGAAAAATTTCCGTGGGCTTGTTACCGGACTTGGCCGTGCCGTGTATCGTGGGGATGGATTTCCTAATAAAATTTGGAATCGTGTTGGATTTTGGGAAATCGGATTGGTATTTCGCGGATAGACCTCGCGCTCGTTACCAGTTTCATACGAGAGAAACGAACTCCCGCATTTGCGGACTCGCGGAATTAACTCGAGATCAAAAGAAAATCCTCGGAAAATTTTTACGAACTCTGGCGAAGCCGTCGGAGGACCCGGGGTTAACAGATTTAACGGAGCATAAAATCGAAGTAGGAGACCACCCGCCGCTAAAGCAAAGATGTTATTTAATATCGCCGAAGGTTCAGGAGGCAATTCGGGAAGAAGTAGACAAGATGTTGAAGGCCGGTATAATCGAACCGTCAGCTAGCCAATGGTCGAACCCCATCGTTATGGTGATGAAATCGAATGGCAAATACCGATTCTGCCTCGATTTCCGCGGAGTTAACTGGCCTCTGGCCGAGAAAAAGAACAGGCAGATCGGCGAACACCAGAACATAATGACAACAGAAATAGGAAAAACAAAACTCACCATTAATTAATGCGGGGAACACTATACCCCCGACCAGTCAATAGCCGAATACGGAGCTCGGCCAACAGCATAAACAGGACCATGGTGTCCGGCGACCTACGCTGATCAGGCTCCGCCAAAAATTTGCGCCCACCGGCACGAAAACGCGCACGAGGGTAGGTAGCGTCCCAAGCTTCCGACCAGTCGGGCACTACAAGCTCAGGAGGGGTGGTTTCCTCCCTCTCACCAACAGCCCGGAGTTCCTCCGGGGTTACAACACCCTTAACGGGCACAAACCGTTCAAGAGGAGTCATAATTGTACAATTTAACTGACGTTACACGACAAAGAGACAGTCTCGGACTAAAGCAACTCGCTAAATTATATAAAGCCAACAGCCGTAATCAGCAAAAATACGATAAAAATAACACCAAGACTAAGATAGTATTCCTATTACAGGATACCAATCATCATCTTTCACCTAGCGGGAGAAATGTCACCCGAACCGATGCCGCCGTACGAGGAGACATCATTTAGCGACGAGCCAGGAATTTATTTCGAAAAAATCGGGACTATGCAACTCCAGGAAAGCGCATGGAAATTAGCTATCAGAATCGATGTAGCGGCGTTTGGAATAAGATACCGCCAGCTCCAAAATTACCTCGGACAAACTAAAAATTTATGCGATAACGTAAAGGACGATAACCGAGACATATGTGATAACATACTCCGCATAACCGAGGATGACAATACAAAACTGACGCAACTAATAATACGACTGCAAACTATCTACAAGGTACCCACAAGTCGACGCGGACTGATAGACGCGATAGGAACCATAAGTAAAACGTTATTCGGAACGATGGACGCCGACGACGCGACACACATACAAGAACAGTTAGAATTAATGCGAACACAACAAAATGTCATGCGGCGAAAAGTCAAATTAAAATTATAAACGCGACGTTAGGACACATTGAAGCGTTAGAGCAATCTATTAACAAAAACGAAAACCTGCTAGCGAACGTAACAAGACGAGTACAGGAACGAGTATCGAATCTAGCGCATCGCGAAGAAATAGACGAACACCTTCTAGCAATAACTGCGATAATCAACAAATTAACAAACGATGTAGAAGACGTCTTAACGTATCTCACGTACTCTAAGAGCGGAATAGTACTTGTGCGACTACTCCCCCTCGAAAATATTATAACCGAATTGAGAGAAGCGACGACTCATCTATCCCAAGGAGCTCACTTTCCCTTTAAAATACAAGCCAAAAATTGGAATAAAATTCAGGAATTTATGGAAATAAATGCTTATTATGATAATCCCAACGTATACACAATCCTGACCTTCCCCATTGTCACATATCCAAACTACGAAATTGTAAGAATAAACCCCCTACCGCTACATGACCGTAAAAATATATTTGTAATACCGAAAACTACGTACGACCTACTAGCTATTGACAAGGAAAACCGAAATTATGTAACACTAAAGGAAAATGATCTGAATAAATGTAAACAGTCCGACACAACGTTCCTGTGTAACACGAACCACCCGGTATACTTCATAACGCCGCACGCGCCCTGCGAGGTGCAGATATATATAAGAGCAAAAGAGGACAATTGCGAGCATCGTCACATCCTCTCAAACGTAACCTTTTGGATAACCCTAGCGGAGCCACAGGCATGGTTGTTTTCCACACCTTACCAACAGAGTATAACCATTCAATGCAACAATCAAGGAGAACATAAAGTCGACATTAACAGAACCAGAAAGATTAAACTAACTGACAATTGCAAATTAACCACGACAGACCTGACTCTCCGAACTAAAAAACGAGAACACACGAAGTACGTGCAAATGCACCTTTCCACAATTCAATTTAACATACAAACAAGTGACGAAAGATTTCAAAATGAATAACGAATTTGCAACGAAATTAAAATTAGAACCGGTGATCAAAAACCCCGGGGAACTAACAAAATTAAGCCAAAATCTAAACGAGATAGGCCAAGAATTGGAAGACAACCAGGCCAGCGTCCTATCAAATAAATATATAATGTACCCCGTAGGATCCCTGTCTCTAATCGTAATTATAACAGGGATCATAATCGCGATAATCTGGATAGCAAAAAGGAAAACAAGCAAGAACAAGCAACGCGACTTCCTCACACAACGAAGAGCATAAAATAATGGTGATAATAACAGAAACACAAAAGTAATTAGAAAATTTCAATACATCATGCGAAAAACTTCAATTGGAAATTTCAGTTTTTCTTTTCCCCAGGGGGGAGGGATGTTGTGAGGCGGAAGTCGACGTGCCTAATTGCGACACCTAGCTGTCAGCACGCATTCCGAATATTGCCAAACTCTCCTGAGGTGGCATTCCGGGTGTCGCAAACGGGTCCCAGGTCGCTCACCCGGAAGCAAAAGCGCTGACAGCTAAGTCAGCATCGCGGAAGTAATACGCGAGAGATAAAAAGCCCGCCCTTCCGAGAAGCGGCGGGCAGTCTGGAACGTAAGACTAATCGCGCACGATCGACGTAACTTATTGTAATAGTGAACGCCCGCAAGTCAGGGCAGTGAATTAAGGACGATATTTGTATCTGTTAAATAAAAGTTTTATTCAATCGTCATTAAAAACAAGCAACTGTCAAGTGACTGTCCTTCCTCCCGGCGGATCCAACGAACTCTGTGCCGATTCCTTCAATCCGAGATAACGGCACAACAGTTCAAATAGTCGTCCACATCATATAAATTCAACGTTAAACAATTGCCGACAATTTTCTAATAAATGATCAATTTGATTTTTAATTTTGTCAATTTCAATTCCATCTTTATCGGGTAATTTATAATGCAAGTACTTTGGGGGGGGGGGGTTAAAAAGAATCTCACAAATACATCTCACACAGCTGTAATGCCATAATTAAATTATTGTTTGTATACCTTGAATACATGTCCAAGCCGCAAGATGTAGCTCCCATGCATTGCGATCGGGAGTGATGCAGCAACTCCAAGGATCGCCTGGTCAAGCGTGTCGCGTCATCTGAGTAATGTTTTACCAGCAGTACTGTAGGCAAATTCAAGAGCACTTGAGCGCGTTGTGCGTCGACACTCGGCGGGCGCTCTTCGAAAGCATTCGATTCATCTTTTGCGCGCATCACCCTTAATGAGGCACAAATTTCCCATCCGATCCGATTATACAGTTGTGGACTGCTCTTTTGATTTCTAGAAACGGAAATAAATTTTCGTTTCTAGAAATCAAAAGAGACTTGTGCCGCGTAAACCTTCTATTGCATTTCACATGTATTTAAAATGTTTCGTTCTTAAAGTTCTTAAAGTTTTCGTTTTTAAAATGTTACGCTCGTCGCGCGTCCACAACACTCTCTCTGGCACTCACTCACACGCGACGCGTATTCCGGCACTCGCTCAAAGGAAATCGTCACAATTTTGGAAGGAAAAGGAACTCGTTTATTCGTAAGCTCGATACAGAGAAAGCTTGGGCAAACACGTCCGAACGAGACGGAATTCCAGAGCCAAATCTGATAAACGCAATTAGTAAACAGCCGTCGCTAAGGACGATTCGCAACTTCTCGCTACGGGGCGACTCGTATGAGCGCACGGCACGGACGTACAGCACGGGCGTGTAACATTACCCCCCCCCTCTTCCAAGATTGTCGCCCCGACAATCCGGGAGGATAGTCTTTTGCGGTCCAGCTTCTTTACTTTGTGAGCCCCAGGGCGCCGAATGGTTGACTTGCTCTCTTCGAGCTGCTGCTCAAAGTTACCGGGCCCCATTCCTCTTGGCCCCTGATAGCCGCACACCAAGAATCCGTCCGAACCTCTTCCGGAGAGAGCTGGCCAGGCTCCCCCCTCCGACGATCCTAAGACGACCACGTAGAAGCTCCGCTTCCCCGGTGCAGTCTTCCCTGATGCCGGCCTCCGACTAAATCTTCAGACAAGGGGGGGGGGAACTTATGTGGACCCAACGTCTAACAGACTCCCCAAGTCCCTGCCTCAGCATTCGCTCTACGTCCCACGGAAAAATCACAGTTCAAAAAACCGTGGGCGAGGCAGTCTTCTTTTAAACAGAGCTTTTCTGAGAAGAAGTTTTCGGCCGATGTTCTGCCGCGGTACCTCCTTATCTCCTCTCGTACCGCCAACTTCCTCAAGAGAAACAAACATTACGCACAGTAAAAGGGAATAAAATATTAAACAACAAAATCAAACCAAAACTCAATATTTTATTTCTTAATTAAGTATACATTTAAAGTTTAAGTTATTGTCATAAATTCCCTTCCGGGCTCCGACCTACTCTAACTCTTCAACCCAATTTCCTTTCAGAATAAATAGCTAATATATCTGAATGTACTACTTTACTCCTAAGACGAGGTGATTTCCGAATACAATATACTACATCGCTAAGTTTCTTTATTATCAAGTAAGGACCTTCCCAACTGCTTTGTAATTTCGGAGCCTTCTCCCTAAATCTTCGGGGATTGAAAAACCAGACTCTCTCTCCCTCCTGAAAAAGAACTTGTCGAACTCCGCGATCATATCGAGCCTTCATCCGAGAAGATTTTAAATTCATCTGGTCCCGCGCAGTAGAATGAATTTTTTCCAGTTTTTCTCTCAAATTCTTTACAAAATTTCCAACCAGTGGTGGTTCCTCTCCAGGAAGTTTCAAAGGACTCCCTCGTAACAGATCTGATAGTAGTGTGAGATCTCGAGCAAAATATAACTCGGAAGAGGTCACCCCAGTTGTTTCATGTTTCGAAGATCTATACGCCAAGAGAAACATAGGGACCCATCTATCCCAGTCTTTCTGATTCTCAGAGACATATTTCGCCAAATACTTGGTTATAGTCTGATGCTGGCGTTCAACTTGACATCGGACTGTGGATGTAAAGCAGTAGCCTTTGTTTTCTTAATTTCGAAAAGTTTCATCAATTCCGAGAAAAGTATCGACTCAAAGTTCCTCCCCTGGTCAGTATGAACCTCTATGGGCACACCATGTCTGGAAACAAACTGATTTACAAAAACTTCCGCTACTGTTCTTGCTCTCATGTTCCTCAAGGGGAAAGCTTCCACCCATTTTGTAAAACAGTCCACAATAACGAGAAGGAATCTGTTCCCAGATTTCGTCAATGGAAGAGGGCCTAGAATGTCAATTTGCACTCTCTCTAAAAGTGCTCCAACATTATAAATCTGAAGGGGGGATTTTCCCTTCCTCGAGGGGCCCTTCCTGGCAACGCAGACCCTACAAGTTCTGCACCAGTCTTCTACGTCCTGCTTCCAGGTTGCCCAAAAATAACGTTTCCGGATCTTCTCCAGAGTCTTATTCACTCCGAAATGACCTCCAGAGGGAGAATCGTGCAATTCTTCAAGAATTTCTTTAGTAAATTTCCGAGGAATTACTAGTTAAAGAAAACTTGATTTAAGGCTTGGATCTTCCCATTTTTTAAGGAGTATCCCCTCTTTTAAGACTAGAGCATCCCAATACGACCAATAAATTTGCGCAGAGACATCCTCCGAAGTTAACACGGAGCGTGGTGGGCGAATACCAGCCTCCTTACCACGGAGTATGACTGAAATACTTGGGTCCGCCCTTTGTTCAAGACGCCAGTCAATCAAATTTTCTGCTGTTAACTCGATGCGAGCAATTCCTTTCTCAATTGTCATAGAGTATTTCCTCTCCACCTTGGCACAATACTCACAGCCGAACAATTCACATGACCGTCTCGACAGTCCGTCGGCATTCTTGTGAAAAAGTCCTTTCCTGTAGATAACAACAAATTGGTATTGTTGAAGTCTCTCCAACCAACGGGCAAGCTGTCCATCTAAATCCCTGAAATACATAAGCCAACGCAACGAAACATGATCCGTACGGATCACAAATTTACGTCCCAAAAGATAATGTCGAAAGAACTTAATAGAATCTACAATCGCCAAAAGTTCATGACGAGTTACACAATAATTCCGCTCAGCTTTATTAAGAACGCGACTAAAATGCGATAATCCTCTCCTCACCCTCCTGCTTCTGCGATAAAACCGCGCCAATTTCCATATTGGAAGCGTCCGTATTCAAAATAAACTCCCCCTTCCCCTTCGGAAAAGAAAGCACCGGAGGAGAGGACAACATTCGCTTCAATTCATCGAAAGAGTTTTGATACTTCTCTTCCCAGATAAACTGATTCCCCGTTAACTCATACAAAGGTTTAGCTATCGAAGAAAAACCCTTAATAAATTTCCGATAATAGGAACAAAATCCAAGGAAACTCCTTAATTGAGTTTTCGTGTGAGGAACCGGCCATTTCTTAACGGCAGCAACCTTTTCAGGGTCAGTAGAGATACCTTCCGCCGAAATTACATGCCCCAAATACTTTACTTTTTTTCCAAACAATACACATTTCTTAGGATTTATCTTTAAATTTGCTTCTTGTAATTGTAGAAATACTTTTTCTAAATTCGCCAACATTTCCTCGAAATAAGTATTTGATTTTGCTCGATAAAGCAAAGCTAAATAATAGAAACGGCCAAATTACGACCTATTAATAGGTGTATATTTATGTATATTATGTCGTTCTATAAGCGATATGTGGATGACATCGTCATGAAAATTTATAGAGATAAATTCATCGAGGTGTTGGAACATTTTAATAGTTACCACGATAGGCTTAAATTCACAATAGAGTTCGAAGACAAGGGCCGTCTTAGCTTTTTGGACCTGATGCTTATAACAGAAAATGACACCATCATAACAGACTGGTTTCATAAAGAGACCTTTTCGGGCAGACTACTGAGTTTCTTTTCCAATCATCCACTCCAACATAAAATTGGAACAATTTATAGCCTAGTCAATAGGGCTATTTTATTGTCACACCCGAGGTTTTTCAAAAAAAATTTAATTTTTATCATTAACGTTTTACTAACAATAATGGATGTCCCATTGATTTAATATTCTCTCGAATTAATATGAGACTGAGGAAATTACAATTAACAAAAAATAATAATAGAGATAATGATGCTTTAGGTTTACAAAATAGTAAAAGTTTTATTGCCATTCCATATTTAAATTTTATTTCTACAACTATAGCCTCAGCAGTAGATAAATCAGAAAATTTGATAGGATATTGCATTTTGAACAAACTTAACAGCATTATTAAGGTCCATAAAGATAGGAACGCTTCTCACTAAAACTGATGTAATTTATAAGATCGATTGCAAAAATTGTGATGCTTCTTATGTCGGCCAAACAAAGAGGCAACTCCAAACGAGATTAAAGGAGCATAAAAGCAATATTAGATTAGATAAAACAAAACATACGGTTGTCTCTGAACATAGCGTGAAATTCGATCATGCATTTGATTGGGACAATGCTCGCATTTTGGAAATCAAACATAATTATAAAAAAAGATTAACGGCCGAGATGATACATATAAAAGAACAGGCAAACGGCATAAATTTAAACAAGGACACTGAGTTATTGAACGATGCCTATTTTGATGTTCTGAAAGTCTTATCTCATATAAAATAATAACAATGACTATAAGTTTCCGTGCCCTTTCGAAGCGAGCATTGCCTCAGTCGCATGTAATCTCTCGCTGTGATCACACGTACTGTGAGACGATGGAAAAAAGTCTCCGTAACCTTTGCTGTACCGACTTCTTATGTGAGTGTTATGCTTGACAAATTTTATTTAATCAATTCGCGTCTTTTATCGTTACTTTACACTGTGTTCTGTTACCGTTAAGACGGTCGGGTGACATAAAGATTCGCGTATGCAGGGACATCACGGACGTTCGCGTCGTTCTTGCAGCGGAGGAGACGACCGAGATCAGACATTTGACGAACACCTGAGGTTTTGACATTTACATTGCGACGGTTGCGAATTTTCAGTCCCTTTAGTATGATTTGATACGTTAAATTCTAAGGAGCGATTAAGATGAAATTATGCGGCTTGTTCTGAAGAAGGCCAAGTAAGGCCGAAACGTTAACGTTGTTTTATATTGCGAACACATTCGTTGTCAAAGTGGTTTTAATAAATATATACCTATTAATAGCTCGTAATTTGGCCGTTTCTATTATTTAGATTTTCTTAAAAGTTTTCCCAAAAATTATTATATCGTCCAAGTAAACCAAACAAATTTTAAATAGTAAACCATGTAAGACTTTTTCCATTAGGCGTTCAAAAGTTGCCGGGGCATTACATAATCCGAAAGGCATCACTGCAAATTGCCAAAGCCCCCTGCCGAACGAAAAAGCCGTTTTCTCCCTATCCTCAGGTCGAATTTTAATTTGCCAATAACTATTTTTTAAATCCAAAGTACAGAACCAAACGTTACCTGCTAGTTGATCAAAAATATCGTCGAGTCTGGGGAGGGGATATGAGTCCTTCTCAGTCAAAGCGTTTACTAAACGGTAATCCACACAAAATCTTATTGTCCCATTTTTCTTTCGTCTCAGTACTACGGGGGAAGTCCAAGGGCTATTTGATTTCTCAATTACTCCGCTTGCCCTCATTTCCTCAATAACCTTATCCACCTCTCCTCTCATTTGAAAAGGAATCCGTCGAGGTACCTGTTTTTGGGGGAGAAAGCCTTGCACATTTATGACATGTTCGACAATATTACAATTTTCCGCAATATTTTCAGAAAACACATTATAAAATTTTCCGAGAAATTCAGTAAAAAGTTTTTTCTGAGATAGATCGAGGTTCTGAGAATTGTTCTCGAAGAGTTCTTTCAAGGAGATAGGGACTTTATTAGGAACATTCTCTATTGGAGCTAACTGTATTTCTGACTGTGGATTAAAAAGCAAGATCAAAAATTTTCTCTAAATTTACCTTTTTCAGAAAATTCACGCCTAAAAGGCAATCGTCATTGATATCAGCAACAAGCAAAGGGAATTCAACTGAATATCTACCTATGTCCACTCTAGCATCGACTTCGAATTCTACTAAGACTTTCTCTCCAGTAGGATTTCGAAATCTTCTCTTCCCTTCATCCACAAATTTCTTATTTACGATCGAAACGTCGGAGCCCGTATCTACCTTAAAAGAACATTCTTTTCCCCATCAATCTTTCCCTGATAGCAGAAATAATTAAAACTCGGCTTAACTCTATTTTCTTTAAAAACATTTTCTTTATTAACATTTAGAACAACACTTTTATTAGTAAAAATCGGGGTATCGATAATTCGAGCCAAACCCACCCCGCTGAGTTTGACTAAACCGCGTTTCCCCCTTCCTCGGGACACTCAGACCGGAAATATCCGGTCTTGCCACACGTCCAACATTCGCCGCGGCTGGCGCTAAATCTGCTGCCACTCCGATTTTCTTTCTGATCTTTCTTTCCTTTCTCCGTTTGTACCCCGTTTCCTTCTGTGTCTCCCTTTCCATTAATGAAATTATTATTCTGTCCTCCCTTCGGAAAATTTTTGTTTAATTTTTCTTTTTCGCGAGCATAGCCCTCCCCTTGTATTATTTTCAACGCTTTTGCTCGCTCAGTTGCCTGACTCAAAGAGATTATCCCCTCTATCTGCAATGTCCGTCGGATAAAATGATCCGAAATAGCCGTTACAAATTGTGAGCAAGCAATTTTGTCTCGAATTTCATAGGGGCATTCGGGGTACGCAAGGCGCGACAAACGTTCGATGTCTAAGCCAAGAGTGGCTAAATCTTCTCCAAATTTTTGTCTGCGATTTGTTAACGCGGAATAATGATTCTGTGTTAAATGACTTTCCCCAAAACGCAGTTCGAGCTTCGCTTTAAGCTCCGCGAAATTCAGTCGATCTACATCCTGTACCGTTTCCAATACTGAACGCGCCTTGCCCCTCAAACTGGAGGCTAATGCGACGGTTTTCGTCGCGTCGTCCCAACTATTCGCTCGCGTAATTAAATTGAGCTGCGAAAAATATTCATGCAGCGGGACTGTCCCGTTATACATATCGGGCTTGAGCTTGTAACCAAGCCCGACACTCGCGCCCGTGGCACCGTCGCACACATTTGCAATACCTTCCCCCGCGCTCGCGGTTCACTCCCCCTGCGTTGTTTACGAACGCATCTCGATTTCCCGAATACGCGCCGCCCGTGACCGCGTCCTTTCCGCTCGCGCGTGCGATTCGAGTTTCTGTGCTGCCCGTATTCGTGCCCCTCTCGCTTGCGCGCACGTCATCAACACTCGCGGTCGCGCTTCTAACACTCGCGGTCGCGCTTCTCTCACTCGTGCGTGTAATGTTTACACTCGTGACGTTCGCAACCGCGTCCCCCTCGCATGCGAATCACGCCGTTTGCGACCCGCACTTCCGAGTCCCCGGTCGCTCTAATATCGGAAGGACTTAGCTGTTGTGAGCCGCCGGAGTTCATCCCCGCAGACGGCGGAGCTCCTCTTCCTGCCGACGGAATGTCGCTGCGTACTCTTGTTTCTTTCGTGCCTGTTTCTCACGCAGAAGGCGGACTTCCTCGATGACAGTCCGGAGAGTCTCCGTAATTGAGGACATGGCCGTCGCCTCCGTGGCCTCATGCTGAGGCGTCTCCACCCGGAGTCTCTTCCTCGTGGCCATAGGGAAGTTCGTGACGATGTACGTCCGATCCTGGACGAGCCCCCAAAATGTTACGCTCGTCGCGCGTCCACAACACTCTCTCTGGCACTCACTCACACGCGACGCGTATTTCGGCACTCGCTTAAAGGAAATCGTCACAATTTTGGAAGGAAAAGGAACTCGTTTATTCGTAAGCTCGATACAGAGGAAGCTTGGGCAAACACGTCCGAACGAGACGGAATTCCAGAGCCAAATCTGACAAACGCAATTAGTAAACAGTCATCGCTAAGGACGATTCGCAACTTCTCGCTACGGGGCGACTCGTATGAGCGCACGGCACGGACGTACAGCACGGGCGTAACAAAACATATAAAAATTTAGATTGCAATAATCTGGTCTCTTTTTTTGCAAAAAAAAACTGCTCTAGATCCAAAGACTGTGCCCCTTAAAGACTCGAAGAGAAAATGAAAAAATGCTTGAATCTCTGGCAATTTTGTGACACATTTCACTCGTTTCATCTCATCTAGAAAAATATACAGGTAAATGCTAGGCTTTGAAATAGGTACCTCTCGCGTCGCTTTCCTGAGGCGTCTCTCTGTAAAAAGTCAATGTAGACGTGGATGGTTTTGCCGCCCTTTCTCTCTGAAAATACAAGCGCCACATTCGGCTTTTGTGGACCGACGGATGCTTGTTTCTGTTTGCCACGCTCATCAGATTGTCATAGTAGTAGGTACAAGTTGACCGGCTTGCCACAGTCCGATATTGTGTGGTCGCTTGGGTGGCCGGGGCAGGAATCGCCGCACGTCACTGGCTCGCTCGCTCGACGACACTTGTGTCGGTCAAGTGGCGCAAGGACTCGCTGATGATTTGCGTGCACGTACGACTCGAGTCGTCTGCCAAGGGGACGAAAGTTTCGGGCCGTTTCAATACCGGATCAACAGCGAGCCACACACACGACACGCAAACTGCGGAAAGATGATGAAAATTACGTCAGACAGATGGCCTCGCTTGTTTGCACATTATAGAATACACGTCGAAACGTAAAAGAGAAAAAAATCTACGGCATGCGGATGAGCTGTTACGGTGGACAAGATTTGCCGAGGGCAACAAGACGCCGCAATTCGTAGCTTTATGATTTAAACAATCGACATGACGTTGCTCACTTTTATTCGCGCTTGGCCACGAGAGCGTTGTAGTTGTTTTATCGAACGTGATGTCGCGATGCGCGCCAAGGAAGGAGAGAAAAACCAAAGGAGAGGCACACAAGCTGTGAGGGCACCCAAGCTCTCACTTTATAACCTAATGGCGTGTCACCCATGGCCAAAATGCTTGCTCACCTGTAAGAAACGTTAAGATAATCACGTTGGCACCGTAGCTGGTAAACCTGCGGAAACTTCGAGAGAAGACATCACGCGGGACACGCGTGATCAGAGCCGAACACGGAGCTCGTTGCTCCGATTGTAACGGGCGGGCAGACGATCGTGAGCCGCGAAAGGTAGAGGTAGACGTCTCCGGTTGCGCGCTGCGGTGTCTACCGTATCGAATCAAGTGTAACGAAGAGTTATAATAAACGGTATATTCAATCAGAATTTGATCCTAATTATCCTGACATCCCTTCTCGTTGCGCGAACTTACAACTCAGAAGTGGGATTCTACTCGCGTTAACCTCTGAGAAAGCCGCGTATGCTGCGAGTGTTCGGTCGTGAGTGCATGGTGCGAACGAGAGCCCAGAGAAGCATGGATCGACAGCGGCTAGAAGGCTTGACGTTGGTGCAGATTAAGGAAGAAGCGAGGCGGCTCGGCATAACCACCGCCGAGGAAATCACGCACGCTCGCTACATCGAGCTCATTATCGAGAATTTAGAGAAAAAAACCTACAAGCGAGCAGCTAGGTAAGAATGCACCCCCGGTGAAGAGCAAAAGTACGCCGATAGGGACCGGAACGATCCGGAAAGAAATTGCGCCGCCCGTACGAAGGGACAGCGAAGAGATGCCGCCATGGTGTGCACACCTCGTGGCACTGATGCAACAGCAGCAACAACAGCTGCAACAGCAGCAACAACAGATGCAACAGCAACTCATCCAACAACTACAACAATTGACGGCAGCGGTCGTCGACGGCCAGAGAAACCGAGTGAATCGGCAGGACGAACGAGTGGACGAGCGGAACAGGAACACCTCCAAAGGAGTGCCTCCAAAGAAGGAAGTCAGGCGTTACCGTTGACCTCGGTTTCGTCAGCACATGCAGTGAACTTGTTAGCGACGCAGATTCCAGAGTTTTCGGGAGCGGAGACGGACAACGTCGAGGTATGGCTTCGACGAATAGAGAAGGTGGCCGAGATACACTCGGCAACAGAAGGCGTGAAATACTTGGCGGCGACCGGTAAGCTGACAAAAGGAGCAAGGAAGTGGTTCGAGATAGGCTCAGGAGAGATGCTGGAGTCGTGGACGGGCTTCAGAGAAGCCATATTGCAGAGATTTCGTCGCAGTTTTATTCCACGTCGCCATACAAAAAATCGAAGCACGTAGGTGGAACCACTGGAAAGAAACCTTCTTGGAATATGCAGCAGATAAACTGGCCCTAATGTACGGCCTCAATATAACAGAAGAAAAACGAGTACATTTAATTATTGGCGGCATAGGGAGCCGCTCTCTGCGAGAAACGGCGGCCGCGCAGAACACGGAGAACGTCGTTTTATTTCTACACCAAATGCAGAAAATTATAAGTGTCTCAGAGGAGACGGAGGCCAGGAAACAGACGAGAGAAGAAAGCAAAATGCCTCAAAGAGACAATGACAAGGACAAGACGAAGGAGAAGGACAAGGAGCCGGGCAACGAGGGAATCACGTGCTTCAGGTGCCAAGCCAAGGGGCATAAAAGCTACGAGTGCCCGAAATTCAAGAAAGACGACAGGCCACCCTCGAGAGGGACGCCAGCAGCCGTAGTATCAGCCGTCCAGGAAGAATCCGAAGAGGAGGACGCAACCACGATAGCGTTAGTCGACAGCGATTCAGGTAGACGAATCAATTATTCAGGACGACCGTTGTCGGTTATTTCGCTCAATTCGAATAAATGTAAATTATCAGCGATAATAGATACGGGTAGCCCAATTTCCTTTGTCCGCGAGAATGTATATAAGAAATTTCTCGAAGGTTCTTTAGGGCCGTTAGTTAAATCAACGATAGCATACAAGGCACATCAACACCGATAACACGTCAATACCGATATTGGGTATAGCAAGGTCGAACATGATATTGGAACAATACCCGGATGTTGACTTGGACGTTGAACTTCACGTGATCGGAGAAAGTTCTTTACATGTTGATTTGGTGATAGGACGCGATCTGCTAGGAAAACAATTTAAACGTATGGTATTCACTTTCAACAGGAAAACAACAAGACGTGTTTAAATTATTCGGAAATTTGCCACGACACGCGGTTTGCAGCACTTCTAGTAAAATAGATGAAATAATTGGCAATCTAGACGTAGATTTTGATAACGATGTAAAACTTAAATTAAAATCACTAATAAAAAATGTAGAGAGTAAAATTGTTCCAATATCAGACGACGGTTATAGAGTAAAAGTGGCACTGAAAGACCACTCAACCTACGCCTATGCGCCGAGGCGTTTCGCGTGGGCCGAGCGAAAACAAATAAGAAACATAACGGACGACCTATTAAAGAGAGGGATCATAAAACCCAGTACCTCCCCATACTGTGCAAGGGTGGTACCGGTGCGTAGAAAAGACGGGTCTATGCGCCTTTGCGCTGACTTACGCCCGTTAAACGAGAGAGTCGCCAAGCAGCATCACCCGTTTCCGCTAATCGAAGACTGCGTAGCGCAAACAGGGAATAAAAAGGTCTTCACGTTGTTAGATTTGAAAGACGGCTTTCACCAAATTAAATTAGATTCCGAACACACGAAATACTTCGCGTTCGCTACGCCGGAAGGTCAATTTGAATACACGCGCCTACCCTTCGGGTATAGTGAGTCTCCGGGAGAATTCGTGAAACGGTTAAACGAGATATTAAAGAAATTAATAAGGGAAGGGAAAATAATCGTCTATATAGACGACATACTGATAGCGACAGAAACCTTAGAAGAGAATTTAGAAATAAATGCGAGATTAAGCGACCCAACTGGCCAATATCAATTTATTTAATTAATTCACTACGTTTCAACCTTAATTAGGTCCTTCTCAAGTGAGAAATAGTACATAAGTTACGCAACAATGGATCATGCGTCGCCAAACGTTGCGTCCAAGCCACATTGTGCGAACGCCACGATGTAAAGTGCGTCAAAAGAATAAAATAAAAAGTATCCGGGAGTCGCAATGTAAAGTTTTAGGAAAATAAGACAGCTCATTTTCTCCACTAGCTCCGTTCCGTGCCATATTCGAAGTCACAATGATTGTCATCTATACCGCGCGGGCGAACGAATGACGCATGTCGATGCACTCAGCAGACACGTCGGCCGGGTAGAGGCCTTACCGTTAGAGCGCAAATTAAAATTTAAACAGCTGTGCGATCATAGATTAAAGGAAATAGCGGAAAACCTCGAATTCGAAGATATTGATAAATTCGAGCTAATAGACGGTCTAGTATATAAGAAAGGCGAGGATCGCCCTCGATTCGCCGTACAGGGCGAGATGATTAAAAATGTGATAAAAGCATACCATGATGAGATGGCACATTATGGGGCCGAAAAAACAATACAGGGCATACGATCGAATTATTGGTTTCCATCGATGAGGAAAAGAATATCGGATTACATCTCGAATTGTTTAGTCTGCCTAACAGCTAACTCGTCCACTCACGTTAAGGAAGGCGAGATGATATTAGACGACAGCGTACGAACGCCGTTCGACACGTTGTTCGTCGATCATTTCGGTCCGCTCCAGGAGACGGCTATAAACGTATTTTTGTAATAGTAGATGCATTTACGCGATTCACGTGGCTATATGCTACAAAATCAACGACATCCAAAGAAACCATAAAACATTTAACTCTGCTATTCACCATGTTCGGGAATCCGAGAAGATTAGTATCAGATAGAGGCACAGCCCACATCAAAAGAATTCGAATCGTTTATCCAATCCAGGGGAATCCAACATAGACAGGTGGCTGTGGCCGCCCCGGGCTAACGGAAGAGTGGAAAGGGTCAATAGATTTCTGAAATCATCGTTGAGAAAAATGGTAAAGGAACCATACGATTGGAAATCTCATCTAGGTACAGCTCAATACGTTATAAACAATATGATACATGTAGCTATTAAGATGTCACCGTCAAAATTGTTATTAGGTTACGATCAACGGAACCAGGTTGATGCGGCGATAGTCGAATTGATAAATTCGATTGCAAAAATACACTTTGATCCCGACAAAAGGGAAGAGAATTATGAAATCGCGGAAGAAGCGACAGCTTCGTTGGCGAAATACAATAAAAACTACTACGATAGCAAGCATAAAAAGCCATCAAAGTATCAACCTGGCAACTACGTTATGATCCGCGATACACAATTGAAACCAACCGAGAATCGTAAACTTAAACCTAATTATAAGGGACCATACATGATTGCGAGAGTATTAAATAAAAATAGATATGTAGTACAAGACGTACCAAGTTTCAATTTATCGTCGAGACCGTACGACAATATACTGTCGCCCGATCGCCTCAAACCGTGGGTGAAACCTGTGACGTCGCCACCCGAGAGTGACGAATAATATAGGATGTAAATAAATCCATTATTAGTGTGTAAGGACGCGTAGTGAGTAAGAGATAATATCGTTCAACCGAAGTAAATTTTATTTCGACATTTCAGCCAAAAGTTTTTTTGTTAACACGCCTCATTCGGGACGAATGACGTGTCAGAATGGCCGAACTGTAAGAAACATTAAGATAGTCACGTTGGCACCGTAGCTGGCAAACCTGCGGAAACTTCGAGAGAAAGCATCACGCGGGACACGCGTGATCAGAGCCGAACACGGAGCTCGTTGTTCCGATTGTAACGGGCGGGCAGACGATCGTGAGCCGCGAAAGGTAGAGGTAGACGTCTCCGGTTGCGCGCTGCGGTGCCTACCGTATCGAATCGAGTGTAACGAAGAGTTATAATAAACGGTATATTCAATCAAAATTTGATCCTAATTATCCTGACATTCCTTCTCGTTGGAACTTACACACCTCTCTCTCGTGTGGCTGGCGAAGCCCTTGTTACACTCCTTGCACGGTACACACGCACACCTTACCGTTGGCTGCTCCGACCGGTAAATATTGATATTGACGTAGATTGTACTTTTACCGTATGACATCGACACGTTACGTTGCCCGAAAAAAGCTGAAAAATATTGAAACATTCACCGATTATTTACCAATTTTTAATCCCGATGGAATACCAAAAATTCTCGCTAAAACTAGTCAAATTACATCAGTTTTAAGCAAAACGGTAGCAAGCACGGGAAAGATTTTGACGGCGTGACGCGTCTGTTTACTGTTTATGCACTACTTTTAGCTATTCCCGTTGTATCGCTTGTTAATTTTACATTTATTTCTTCTATCAGTGCATAACAAAACACTGTGACTTTTTTTTCTTACCGCCTATCGCCGCGTGTACCACCCATCGTTGTTGCTTTTTCTCGCCCAATATTGCCGCTCATTTTCCGAAATTTGCCCAGTCATCTCCTTGTTTTTGCCCGTTTATCGCCCGACATTTGTACACATCTATCGCCGAGTGCGACGGACTCTACCGGGGGTATGATAGCGTCGCATTTCAATCGTCTTCACTCGTCTGCATTGCTCGTCCTCTCTCGCTCTGTCTCTCGGTGACTCGGTCGTCGTCACATTGTCGAATCTTGTCTTACATTTTTCGAAACGGCACACAGTGGGGCAAAAGTGACTTTTTTTGTTCATTTCAACCTGGAGGGCGCAAAAATGGACCAATCATGAATTTTTTTTTTAATGCAGCTAATTGAATTTGCCACAAAATGCTCTAGCCAGATTTTTGAAAAAAAATGTATTTTTTTTACAATTACGTGCAAAAACTCGGAATCCTTCAGTTAAGTCTTCGACTAAATATAGAATAATTCTATATTTTCAGTCGAACCTCGAGCCCATATGCCTCATGCGAAATTATAGATAAATAGATGGATGGCGAACTATTGCCTCACTCTTTCAAGACCGATTCATGTTATCTAAAACAGGATTAAAATTCATGAGCGTTGTACACCAAATATTTCGAGAGCTATATTATTTGGAACACGAGCCATTCGAGCTCAGAGTTTTGTTCTCATCTATGAGTTGTGGTAGTGTCAATCACGGTTCCAGAAATATTGACACAAAAAATTGAATTTGAGCTCATTATTTGCTCTTATCGAATGAGATTCTTCATTTCATTGTGTACGTGTAACTTCATCTTTGATTGATAGTACATTCTGTTTCCTCACAAAGGTACATAACTCTTCATTTAGACAACTTCTATCTTTTAATGAAAGGGATTATTACATCTTCAAATCATTCATGTTTAGTGAAATCTGATAGCATTTGATGTCACTTAAAAAAGAATAAAACTCATGTTCTATTGAATCATAAACTTTAATTATTTCGAGCGTACAAGTGATTATTATAATATTAGTATTAATAGTATGAAGTAATTGTATATTTATAAAGTTATATCTTATTGTTCCCACAGATATTTCATTGAAATATTTTCTTCCAAAACGTTAAAGTTGCTTTGTCAAGTAACTCGAGAGTTTGTAGATTGATAACTTTTATATTTTTTCATGTTCCATGAATATTGTAACATCTCGCCATCAAATTACAATCTATGATAGATACATAACGTGAAGGTATACATTTTTGCTTTTTCACTTGCTTTTGCTTTATATTGTTAATCAGTATTTCATTAGTTCACAAACAGTCGAGAAATTGACTCACTATTCAACATCGTCCTTTGCATTCGTAAATAAGAACGATCAATGAATCAAGTGTTTTTCTCATACGTTTGATTATTTGTAATTATTACATTTGAATTGAAATATCAATTATATTAGGTATTTAATTTTCAGTATTATTGAAAAATGAATCTCATAAGAGTTTCGAATCGTGAACTATTCAACGTACTCATTGGTTCACTCGACAACGACTTTTCTTCCTTGAAAAACAGGGCCTCTGATATAGTCATTAAGTACTTGAATGAAAAAATCAACTTGAACTCGACTAAATGTCAGTTGCTGTCACAAAAGTTGAGAAAGTATTTCGTCAGTGGTTTTTGTTCGAGACTCAAGAGTTCTTTCTACAATAAAAATAGATTCTTAAGCAACAATGAGTTGTGGTTGGACTCTGATTTCGTTGTATCAGCAATTAGTGAGACGAATCGAGAGTTGAAAAGTTTCGGGGAGTGCTCCAAAAGCACACGAAAGAGGAGAATGAAAAATGCACTGCACGATATTCCTCCTTCAGAAATGCTTGAAGTATGTCAATCTAAATTACGAAAGTCTGAGGATGATAATACGCATGAGAAGCAAGATTGTTCACATAGAATCATGAAGTTTACGTCCGAAGAGGCACTTGCCTTACTGATTGATGCTAAGTTGTCGAAAGCGCAATATGAATTGATAAGGGGAAAGTTGAAGGAGAAAAGCTGTGATGTTTTACCATCATACAAATCAGTGACCTCTGCGAAGACCGAGTGTTATCCTCCAATTCAAATATCAGAAAATGGTGCTTGTATTGCTCTTCAAGATCTTCTTGATCATACGGTTCAAAGAATGATGAAAATAGAAAAGATAAGTCAAGCTATTTTGAATAGTAATAGAAGCAATTTTACGATGATATCCAAGTATAGTGGTGATGGTTGTTCAAGATTTAATCGTTATAAGCAGCACTATAACGATTTGAATAACAGCGACGAGAGTGCTTTCATGTTATCGACAGTACCAATACGTATTAAAATTGATGAGAAAGAACAGAAAAGAAGTGTAATATGGCAAAACTTTCGTACTTCTTCAACAAAATACTGTAGACCGATAAAATTCGATTTCGTCAAGGAATCTAAAGAAAAAATCAAATTCGAAATGGAAGATCTATTTAAACAAATTGGGTATTTAAAATCAACAAAATTGCATATATGTGGAACGTTCTTGTGGGTCACACATTAATTTGTACGATGGTAGATGGTAAAATAGTGCAGGTTATAACGAATACATCATCTGCTAGTGTATGTGTTGTGTGCAAGGCTACACCATCAGAAATGAACAAGTTAGACCTCCTATTGAAAAAGACAGTCGATTTATCCGCGCATCAATTTGGATTGCAGAATTTGCATTGTTGGATAAGGTTCATGGAATGTATCCTACATGTATCTTACAGATTATCTTTTAAGAAATGGATAGCAAGAGAAAAGGAAGACAAAGAATCACTTGAAAAAAATAAGAAACGAATACAAAATGATATCCGTAGAGAGTTGGGTCTGCTAGTCGATTCTGTGAAGCAAGGTAGTGGGTCAACCAATGACGGGAATACAGCTCGAAAATTTTTCCGCAATTATGAGATAATAGCAAGAATAACTGGTTTTGATGAAGAAATTTTGAGAAGCTTGTACGTCATTCTTCAAATATTGTCATCTGGAAGAGAAATTGATACGATGAAATTCAAGGAGTTTTCATTCGAAACTGCAAGACAATACGTCGAAAAATATAGCTGGTATTATATGCCAGCTTCTATGCATAAAGTTCTCATCCATGGAGCTGATATTTTGGACTCACTTGTGATTCCAAGTGGACATTTATCAGAAGATGCTCAAAAAGCGAGGAATAAGGATTTAAAAAGAGGAAGAGAGGAGAGAACTCGAAAAACCTCTCGATTGGATACGAATGAGGATCTTATGCATTTTCTTCTAGTTTCATCGGACCCTTACATTTCGAGCCTGAGAAAAGAAATGACGAAGAAGGATCTAGACTTGCTTCCAGAAGCTACTGAGCTTATACAATCATAATAAATTATATGAAAATGAAATGATAAGAATAACTGAAAATCACCCATCCATCCATCTATCCATCCATCCATCCATCCATTTATCCATTCATCAAAATTATGATAATAATTTTCAACGTAATAATTTACGTTAATAACAAATAAAAAATTAAAAATAAAAAATATAAAAAAATATAAAAAAAATAAAAAAAATACAAAATATAAAAAAAAGTGTGCAAGTAGAAACCTATTTCCATCAAAATCTGGAAAAAAAATTTTTTACCATCACAAAGCTTCCTCTATGAGGAAGCAAAATAAACGATCAGCAACCTAAAAAACCCATTAATAATAATAATTTTCAACGCAACTATTGTATTATTTTTCGTAAAAACCATCCACCATATTGTATCCGCCACCTTAAATCTTGAATCTTATAAATCTTATGGCAAATTTATGATCATCGACTATTGATCTCAATTTTCCACTGAAAAAATCAAATTTTTCTCTGAAATCAGCGACCGCCATATTGAATTTCGAATTTCGTGAAATTTGAGGCATTTCCGTGTTCAATTAATCACATAACCTTAATATACTGATTTGCATAAAAATATAATGTCATTACTCAGAAGGGTCGAAGACTTAACTGAAGGATTCCGAGTTCTTGCACGTAATTGTAAAAAAAATACATTTTTTTTTTAAATCTGGCCAGAGCATTTTGTGGCAAATTCAATTAGCTGCATTTAAAAAAAAATTCATGATTGGTCCATTTTTGCGCCCTCCAGGTTGAAATAAACAAAAAAAGTCACTTTTGCCCCACTGTGCGGCACCGCCCGATCGGGCACGGGCCCCAAGAACAGTCGCTTGACCGACGTTACTGCTGCAACTGCCGCCGCCGCCGCTGCTACTACACTCGCAGTCAATTTCCATCCTCTTTCGTTTGCCACTAAACAGCGGACCGTGAAAGTTGTGTACCTAGATACGGGCCTCGATGGCCTCTCTCGTACATGCGAGAATTTTCTCCGGCCAAAAGGCCTCCTTGCTGTTTATGCATACGATCTTTCTCATGCCAGCCGGCACTCTCACGGCACCGTACTTGACGTCCTGGGTGAACGCCGTTTCTCGCGCGAGAGTGTGCAAGAGGGTTTCCGGCACCCAATTGCGAAAGGCCATATCGCCGAATATTATCCCGTCGGAAACTCCTTGCTTGAAGCGAGTCTAGTCCTGCTTCCCACGCACTATTATCGGAATTAAATTGCGCTAGCGCGAATTGCGTTTTACCAATTCTAATCTGTAATGGAAGATGAACCTGAATGTATACATACACGTATATATAGACGCATCTCCCGTTGGAAAGAGAGAGAGAGAGAGAGAGAGATTTGCGAGCAATTTGAATGGATGGAAGGAAAAAAACACCGAGCAAAACGACTTACCGGTCCGACGAATACCAGAGTTTTATTCGGCGGAAACTGAATCAGCGGTTGCGCAAAATCCTCGGGTTTATACAACGCCCGGTCGCCCTCGGCGAAATAATTTGTAAAGTAAGCTGACAGTTTCTTTATTTTCATAATGTACCCAATGTCTTTCGACTCTATACTCCGCATCGCCTCCTCGTAGCTGCCCAACGAACACGCTGCAACTAACATATCGTTGGTTTCACTCGTCTTTTTTCTATCGAAACAGGGTACCTCCCCGTGACGATGCAACGCGCCGTCTCTCCCGTCGGGGTCGGAGCATGACCTCGCCGCCGCTTTTGGATCCTCGGTGATTTCCACCTTGGCGTCGTCGGGTAAATTTTTTTGAAGGGACGATAGGCATCTTGGATTTTTAAATTCAAACACTACGCGAATCTGCCTCGCTCTATCGGGTACGCGTTCCTCTCTGCCTAGGAGCCACGAGGCGTGTTGCCGGTACACGGACAATTTCTCGTATCGCTCCTCCTCACTGGAGCCGGTAATCGAGGCGTTGAACACTCGGGCACGCGACATTGTTGCAGAGGCACAAAATTATCAATGGGTTTTCACACTGGACACGCAGACCGATTCGTAAGCACGGCGAGCTGATTTTGGGGCGCCCGGGACACAATTGAGTCGTAGATCGCACAGCGTGGATGGGAACCATGGCGTACATCCTGGCGCAGGCGCGATAAACGAGTGGGCGTGGGGCGCGAGAGGCACCGCGATCTGTACACAGCGTGGGGTTGGAGGGACCGTCCTCCTCGGGCGGTACTGGGAGAATTTGGCCGTTCGCACAGCCCCCCCTCCCTGGGTTATCAATGGTGGCCGGTGGCTCTTGGAGCCGAGCCCCCCCCCCCCCGCGACTAGTTGACGCAGAAATGTTTCCTCTACGATCGGACCGCGATCAAAAAATTTTTTTTTTATTTTTTCCGACTTTTATTGGCATCGATTCTGAAAAGAAAAACGATACGCGCGTGGAATTTTTCTACGGTTGTAATTGTTGTTGTTGTTGCAATTGTTGTCGTCAAACAAGGCAGGCGCGTGCGCGCGCGCGCGCCAAGCGGGCCATTTTACATGCGTGCAATTTGTAATTGAAGCGCGTCATCTGACCGACGTCGGTCCAATGACGCGCTTCAATACATGGGTCAGATGACGCGCTTTAAAAATATTCGACTGATTAAAGAGCGTCGTTATCCTCTACGTGGGTGAGATGTCGCGCTTTACAAACATTTTTGCTTTTATTATTCGAGTTGCAAATGGAAAAAAAAGGTTTGCAAGATGCAGCGGGTAATTCGAGTAATGGAAGGCACAAACGACTAATATTACGTATTTCTTTTTTAAGCGAAGAATACTTTTTATTCGCGATCAAGTCGCTGATTTATCACGACACGACATTTAAAAAAGTAAAAAGCGCGTTAATTATATAAGAAAAAGATAAATAATTACGTTTGTTAATAAAATATTAATTGAATTTAAATTTAACTTAATTTTGCATTTAATTTCTCGACAATACGCGTAATTGACTTTTTCGATTAAGAAATATATCGAAATTATAGAAAGCAAAAAAAAGTTATATCAAAGAATGCAAAGAATATATTAGGGATGTATTACCTATACCTTCCCAGCAAAAAGTACAGTAATCTGAGAAATCCAATATATATCGGTTGTATGAATACTTTAACGGCTTACTACTATTTAATATCATAACAAGGACATTAATGTTACTGATTTAAGTGATTTTAACCAGTTTTTATGATTATTAACAGCGTATTTGTAAATATTCTTAATAGAGGCTCAAAACATTTGGCTGGGAATCTTCCCTGAATCTAACTACTAGAAATAAAAATTATACATGTATAATGTGAATAAAGACAGAAAGTAACGGTTAAATGTTGTAACGGCCTATCTTTTGGATCGAACGCGGACTAACTCGCCGGAGCAGGAGTTTGAGAGATGGCCCAGAGACAGAAGGTTTATTCAAACTGATACATATAGATCTGAGAATTTACAACACGGTAACGGCACGCGGTATTTACAACGGAAGATAGTGTATGTGCACTCGGCGCGGTGTGACGGAACGCGATACTAAGGATAGTGCATGTGCACTCGGCTCGGTATGACGGAACGCAGTTACATACAGATCGGAGGATTTCCAATACGGTAGCGGCACGCGATATGTACAACGGAAGATAGTGCAGGTGCACTCGGCGCGGTAGGACGGAACGCGATATTAACGGAGCGCGGTATTTACAACGGAAAATAGTGCAGGTGCACTCGGCGCGGTATGACGGGACGCGATATTATTTACAATGGAAAATAGTGCATGTGCACTCGGCGCGGTATGTCGGAACGCGATATTAAGGATGCTGGGGCCCTGGGGCTAACGGTAGCGAGAGTGCTCGTTGCGAGACCGAGCGTGCTCGACTCCGCGTAACCGTGCCTTCAGGGAGGCGATGGTGAAAGGCGGGGACACCCGAGAGCCCTCGGTCGAGACTCAGAGCCCTGAACCTCGTTGGCGTGTCGCCCTAGGAGTTGGCAGGTAGCTTCGTCGGGAAAAAGCGGAAAGCTCGGATGAAGGCGAAGTCGCTCTTTTTCCGGCGCGCCGGCTTATATATCCCGGCGCGCCGGGCCCGGTGGGAGGGAGGCCGATCTTCGGGCAAGCCGCGTGGGGGTATGCTGACGCGCGCTCGCCTTCGGCGCGGATCGGCTCCCTCCGGCGCTCGTCGGCGCCGTGCGAAAAAGGCACCGGTGCTGCGGTTTCCCGCGCACACGGTGCTGTGGATTCGTTTAAAAAATGTGGGCGCACCGCGCCCTGTCCTCGCCCGACGGAGGATTGGTTGGGCGGCATCCGGCGGGTGGTAGCCGGGGACGATGCTTGACGATGGGGGTGCATCGTTATAATGTGATCAAAAATATCACGCAATAGTATAAAATATTATTATAAAATGAAAATAATACGCTAAATACGAGAATAAAAAATATAAATATCGAGCAAATAACACAAGAAGACGTGGCAATACCAGTAGGTAGAGTAAGAGAGTTCTGGATCACTTTGTGGTGGGGGTATGACGTCATTGGCGTGGTGGGGGTATGACGGCGTGGTGAAGAGAAGGCGGCGGGAGGGTGGTGGGTGGCAGGGGGGGGGGGGGGGTGGGTGAGGGGGTGGTAAATTTCAAAAAATAAAAAGATTAAATAGATTAATAAATAGATTAATAAATATAAAATTAAATAGATTAATAAAATAGATAAATTAAAAAAAATAGATAAATAGAAAATTAAATAGATTAATAAATAGATAAATAAAAAATTAAATAAATAAATAATTATGGTGCCGGAGGCCATTTTAGGTCTACGTTCCAAAAAAATCAACAAAAAGTCATATTTACGTGACTTGAACAATAGAGTCCCCATAGTGAGGAATTGAGAGTGGAAAACAGGAACGGACAAGTTCGAACGTGAAGAGTTAGCTAATGTTAGATGGAAACGGGAAGATAGATTGAAAAATAATTTTACCACTATTTATACTGATATTTAATTTTATTCATTATTTCCATTTTTTTTTGCTTCATGTACAATGTTATCTAAGGCGAAAGCTACTAGTTCGCAATCTATGAGTGAACTTCCATCGGACACCTCACTCAGTACTTTTCTCGCATGATATTTATCCGTGATACGATTTTGCCGCAAGATTGTTACAAAATGTTTATACTTATTACTAACATGCTGTATATTTTGACATAAATTGAAATATACATGTTCGACACATTGTTCGATTTCAAACAAAAATAATACAGTTGCCGGTATCATGTATAAGTATGAGTCGCGCAACGTAAGTTTTACAATTTTAGCGTCACGCATTTTAACAAGTTCTATAACTAAATCTCGAATAGACAGCGATGAACCGACAGTCGACCGCATGAGTTGTTCGATAGCCATGCGTTTTTCGATGATCGCTGTCCACGTTGCATGAGGAAGCACGAGCTGATTTCCCCGATTGTCACCAAGAATTAATTCCACAAAGGATGTAGATCCCACACTGATTCCGATGTCCAAATACTTGTAAGCCGTGACTGTCAGAGCAAATCGTCTGCCCAAGATACGAGGCTTATAAGGAGGTTCCGATTTATTGAAACTGTAAAAAAAATAAAGTAGATAAATTAATAAAATTAGAAAAAAATAAATTAATAGATTAATGGTTTATTTTAAAATAATAATAATAATTTTAAAAAGTAATACTTACGTTGATATTTTATCAGGCTTCACGTTTCCATGCAACATATATCCTATCTCGTGCAAATAGGACATATATTGCATGGATACAGTGTATAGAGCGGCTGTCTACAATTTCCGCAGGTACGATGGCGTATTGCATCGTATGTTTTACATATATGTCTTCGAACGACATATACTGGATCGGCTTCAGCGTCCGCGTATTGATTTATGCATAAAGCACAACCCTTGTGTCCTGATCCTGTACCGTCTGTATAATACAAATAAATGGCGCAATATCTTGTGCGTCCATTTCGCGCCAAAATTTCGGGACGATACAGGGCTCTAAAAACGACTTCTCTGCAGTCGTCGTCACTATCCGCACTTTCGTACGCGCTATCATCTGACAGCGCGTGTTCTTCTTCTTCTTCTTCTTCACCCGGCAGCGCGTGTTCTTCTTCTCCATCAGCCACAATGTCATCAAAATGATCCGCCATTTTAATGTATTATATTATAAAACTGAACTTGATGGCACAAAAATATCAAAGACGCGATAGTATTTCGCACCAAGTACACACGCAGCACGAGACCTTTACGCACGAATGCACGAGAGCAAGTATCCAAGATTTTTAGATTTTGCTTCACCTGATGTGTAGATATACTTTGATTGGTGGGGATATTTCTTAAAATGATGGTAAAAAAAAACAGGGACGAACAAATTCCTTGTTTTTTTCGTGGAAGTACACCCGGCCGAAAATTATTTATGAATGAGTTATACAAATGTTCGTCGATGGCAGGTAGCTATAATTTATGGTCTACAATTGTCTCACCCTTTCATGAACCATGTGTCGGGTTATGTTACCATTCAGATGAAATTTTTTTTACTAATAAGCAAATAGCTTACAACTGGTACCCAAAGGGTTTAAGGAATGTCACGTCTCTGTGACGTAAAAGTAGAAAAGGAAGAAATGATTAAGAAAAAGGAAAAAGTGAAAAAGTGGTGGAAGAAAGTATAAAACGATGGAAAAGAGTGTTAAAAATGGTATTCTCAAGCAAGCGAGCAAGCAGAATCTTTAAAAATATGGAGCACGATTTGGAGCAACTGAGTGCGATAGAAGAATTCGCTGCATGGGAACAATATATCGCACAGGAGAAATACGGTGTGTGGGAGCAGCAATGCTGGCAGTCCATCAAGGTAAATATGTAAATTAATATTAAAAATAATGGAGTGTGTTGCGACATAATTTTGCGATATAATTTTGTAACATAATAATTTTATGTCAAGGGTTTCCACAATATGGAGGCGGCGGCGGCGGCGGCGGCGGCGGCGGCGGAAAGTTGCAATCCGAGGCTCGCGCAGAAGGATCTCAACACGCTGGCTGACTCAAATTGGCTGAACGACGAAGTAATTAATTCTTACATGAATCTGCTGATCGCCAGAAGCACATCTTCAAACAACTATCCAAAAGTACATGCGATGAACACATTCTTCTATCCAAAACTTCTGTCGGGCGGCCACACATCTCTGAAGCGATGGACCAGGAAGGTGGACATATTTGCGCAGGATCTTATTCTAATACCGATCCATCTAAACGTTCACTGGTGTATATCAATAGTAGATTTCCGCGATAAAACGATTATTTATTACGACAGTATGGGCAATGATAATCCGAAATGTCTGGCTGCATTAAAACTATATTTACAAAATGAGAGTCTTGACAAAAAGAAACAACCTTATGACATGAGTGATTGGGAATTTTATTCCGCCAAGAACATTCCGCAACAGACGAACGACAGCGATTGTGGTGTATTCTCTTGCATGTTCGCCGAGTACGTCTGTGCAAACAGGAAGATAACGTTCACGCAGGACGACATGCCGTACTTTAGAGAGAAAATGTTTAGCGAAATAATAAATGGTAAACTTTTGTAAAAATTATATAATGAATAAATATTTGAAATATAAAATACAAAAAATGTGTGATTAATATTCCTTCTATTAGTATTATACATATATAATAATAATAATAATAATAATAATAATAATAATAATAATAATAATAATAATAATAATCTTTATTTACGGGGAAAACCCTTTAGTATATATACGAGAGAATGTAGTTTATAAAATTAAATAAAATAAATAAAAATCCAATCAGAAAACAATAAGTAATGTTAAAAGAGTAAATATTTTTAAATAGGTAAGAACTATCGATAAAATTGTTTAATATTTTAAAAAATTATATTAGGTCAAAAATTAATCTCCTGTTCTCTAGAGTGATTCAAATTTAGCCTTTTTTGATATGAGATAGTAGTCATGGTTGGTAATAGTCATAGGATATTATATTACATACATAGCTGAGTATGTCTACCTTTCAAAGAAATTTTGTATCGAAGAGTTTTTTTTTACACAAATGTTATAGAATGACAGGCATAATTTATGACCTACAATTGTCTAATCATTTTTGACGAGCTACGTGTCGGGACATCCGTACCCGTAGCTGCTCAGGTAGGGAGGGAGGGAGTAAAGATAGAAACAGTCAAACTCTTTTACGCACAGGTGCATGTACCTGAGATTCTGAGATTTGCTTCACCAGATGTGTAGCATATGCTTCACCATATACTATGATTGGTGGGGGGTGGGTATCTCTCAACATAATGGTGAAAACCGGGGACGAGCAATATTTCCATATTTTTTCTTGGAAGCACATCCGGCTAGATATTATTTACGAAAGAGTTATAGAATTGAGTGCCGATGACAGGTTGCTATAATTTATGGCCTACACTTGTCTCATCCTTTGACGAGCTACGTGTCGGGGCATGGTTTATGTCACCATTCAGACGAAATTTTTTTTACTAATAGCTTATTTGCTTATTGAGACCCAAAGGGTTTAAGAAGGGATGTAACCTTTCTGTGACGTAGAAGTAGAAGAGGAAGAAATGATTAAGAAAAGAGATAAAGCGATAGAAGAAAAGCATAAAGCGATGGAAAATAGTGTTAATATCGTAGTATTCTCAAGCAAGCAAGTGAGCGAACAGTTTTTGAGAACATGGAGCAAGAGTTGTTGGAGCAATCCGATCGATTGAATTCGATCGAAGATTTTACCGCGTGGGAGCAACGATGTGTTGAGTTTATTGAATCATTAGAAGAAGAAAGTCGAAATAAACGGTCTCGATTAAACGGTGATGTATTATCAATCGGCTACCAACAGTCGTTGGTTGCTCAAATCGCGCGAATCGAAGGGATAAAAAATTTGGTACGTCAACGTTTCGTGCATGTGGGTGCCGGATACAGCGCGAGTGAGACAGGACTCAGATGGCGCGAGATAGATACGGCTTTCGAAAGTCGTATATCGACTGGTGCGGTGATAAATACCGATCACATCGACCCGCGAAAATTTCTCGAGGATGCGAGAGTCATTGTATTCAATCATGTGCGGAACGTCATACAACAACATAACAGTGTGAAGATAAACACAATGTTCAACGGCGAGTTTGTTGCGGGTGATAAACGCGCAAATATAAGTATCAATACGAAAAACTGTGAACTCTTTCGTGACCACAATTTGCAAGAGTGGTATGAGTTGCGCGTTATCGAGCCCACTTTAGCATCGCTGGAGGAATTCCAGGAACGCGACAGCGGGTGGGCGTTGTCGCGTATACTCAATTTAACAGTGAATGTGAACAAATACAATCCTATGCATGCGGGATGTTACCTGAAATTACCTGTAGAAATTAAAACAAAAAAAGCGGTGATCAATGTGCAATCTGTGGATAATGCGTGCTTTGCGTGGTCAGTAGTCGCCGCGCTGTATCCTGCCAAGGTTAATACAGGTCGGAAATCATCATACCCACATTACACAACAGTATTAAATTTAAAAGACATTGAGTTTCCAATGACTTTGGGTCAAATTAAACAATTCGAACGACTCAACAACGTGTCGATCAATGTATATACTGTCGAGGGAGACGAGACGCCAAACGTTCTCCCGATACGGCTTACCGATCGGAAAAGAGAAAAGCACGTAAATCTGCTGTACGTGCGGGACCCGCGAGACGCCAACGTGGGACATTTCGCATGGATAAAAAATCTATCCCGCCTCGTGAGCTCGCAATTGAGCAGACATAATGGTCGGAAATACTTTTGCGATCGGTGAGTATACATCCTAATAAATAATAACAAATAATTTATTACGTAAAAGATATAAAATTTTTTATTATTTACAGATGTTTGCACTACTTCAGCTCCAGCGAGAAATTGGAAGCCCACATCATCGATTGTCAGGAGATGAACGACTGCGCAATCAAGTTACCGAGCGATAACAACAAGTGGCTGCAATTCAACAACTACAGCTGGAAAGAACGACTTCCATATGTCGTATACGCCGACCTAGAATGTACCCTGGAGAAGCCGGCAGCGGATCCTGAAACGTCCGGCATATACCATCATCATAAGGTACATAGCGTCGGGTATTACGTGCATTGCTCATATGATGACTCATTATCCGCGTATCGATTTCGTCGCGATAAGGATTGCGTCGCGTGGTTCACCGAGGAACTCAATGGATTGGCGCATCGCGTAAAAAACATCTTGTCCTCTAATATACCCATGGCGGATTTCACGCGAGACGAGTGGAAAAAGTTTAACAGCGCAACGCACTGTCACGTGTGCGAAAAACCGTTCGAGCCAGACGCCAAGCGAGTACGCGATCACTGTCACTTGACCGGCAATTATCGAGGTCCCGCGCATGATAAATGCAACTTAAATTATAAAAATTCGCATTGCATCCCAGTAGTATTTCATAATTTATCGGGCTATGACGCACATTTTATTATAAAAGAAATAGCCACCGCTTTTGACGGACGTGTAGACTTACTCCCAATCACAAAAGAAAAATACATTTCATTTACAAAGAACATTAAAAACACCGAAGATAAAGATAAAAAAAAACTTGCATTAAATTACGATTTATCGATTCATACAAGTTTCTCACCGCTAGTCTCGACAAATTGGCATCTTATCTCAGCAAGGATAAACTGCGAATATTACGACGCGAATTTTGTGAATTATCTACAGAAAAATTTGATTTGCTGACGCGAAAAGGTGTATTTCCATACGAATACGTGGATTGCATTGAAAAGTTGTTGGACCCATGCTTACCGCCGCGCGAATCGTTTTATAGTTCATTGACAGGTGACACTGTATCCGAGAGTGATTACGAGCATGCCGTGAACGTCTGGCAACGGTTCTCCATTCAAACCTTGGGTGAATACAGCGATCTGTATCTAAAAACCGATGTCTTGTTATTGGCCGACATATTTGAAAATTTTCGCGATAGCTGCGTCGCGAGTTATGGGCTCGATCCAGCACATTATTACACTCTACCGGGTTTCACGTGGGACGCCATGTTGAAGCATACGCATATCAATTTCGAACTGCTCACGGACATTGATATGGTGATGTTTATCGAACGCGGTATTCGCGGTGGCCTCAGTCAATGTTCCGGTAGATACGCGCAAGCCAATAACAAGTACATGCAACGATCCATCGATCCATCGAAACCATCGTCATATCTCATGTATTTTGATGTAAATAACTTGTACGGCTGGGCGATGTGTCAACCATTGCCTTATGCAGATTTTCGATGGGTCGAAGACGTTTCAAATTTCGACTTTAACGTGATCACTTCGGATTCATCCACGGGTTATATTCTCGAAGTCGATCTCGAGTATCCGCAGCGTCTGCACGACGCGCACGCTGATCTACCGTTTTGTCCAACGAGCGATAAGCCACCTGGTAAGCGAGAGAACAAACTTCTCGCGACTTTATACAATAAGGAGCGTTACATCATCCATTACCGTAACTTGCAACAGTGTACGCAACACGGTCTTTGCGTTACAAAGATACACCGCGTATTGCAATTCGCTCAATCTGCATGGCTCCGCGATTACATTGAACTCAATACAAAATTTAGAACGCAAGCAAAAAACGATTTCGAAAAGAATTTATATAAATTAATGAACAATGCGGTATTCGGAAAAACTATGGAGAATGTGCGCAATCACGTTGATGTAAAATTATTATCAAAGTGGGACGGGCGATATGGCGTGGAGGCAATGATCGCGAAACCAAACTTTCATAGTCGAAGTGTCTTTTCAGACAATCTGGTCGCTGTTGAATTGCGTAAACTCGAGGTAAAATTCAACAAACCGATCTACGTGGGCATGTGTATACTCGATGTATCGAAAGTCTGTTTATATGAATTTCACTACGATTATATGTTACCGCTATATCATGACAAATGCAAAATTATGTACACTGATACTGACAGTCTTATATACCACATCGAGTGTGAGAATGTTTACGAGACGATGAAACGTGACATCGACAGATTCGACACGAGCGATTATCCGGCTAACAACGCGTACGGTATACCGCTTGCGAACAAGAAGGTGCCGGGCTTAATGAAAGATGAAAACAATGGCGCGATCATGACAGAATTTGTTGGACTCAGAGCGAAAATGTACGCCTTGCGAGTGGACGGTAAGAAAGATACGAAAAAGGTTAAAGGTGTTAAGAGTAACGTCGTAGCCAGGTCGATAACGTTCGACGATTACACGCGGTGTCTGCGCGACGAAATTGAAATGACGCGACAGCAATTCTGTATAAGATCAAAATTGCATGAAGTGCACACCATCCGCGAGACAAAAATCGCTCTGAGTCCGTACGATGATAAGCGATATATAGTGCCCGATTCGACTAATACGTTGCCGTGGGGGCATAATCAAATACCTCCTCCGAAAACATAGTATAACGTAATGTAATGTAGTGTATGTATGTATGTATGTAGGTATGTATATAGTATGTACGTATGTATGGTAACGTAACGTAATGTAATATAAGGTAAGATAATGTAACGTATATTATATTGTTGGAAGGGATATTAATAAAGATATTGGATATTATGTATTTAATATTTTTTACATAGTTTATTTTTTCATATGTTTTAAAAATACGATTTGCATGAATTAAATAACATTATCCTTATGTATCCATGAGTTGTGCGATCCATCGAATCCCAGCCATTTCACGTAGACCTCGTCACCCCTCCTGCGCAATACTTTCTCCACGAGATACGTGTCTGGGTAAGCCGCGCGATGTAACTCATGCTCGTAGAACGCTCCAGCGATAGATTTTCCGCGATAGTCCTCCAGCAGATAGGTTGCGGGATTAGTGTGTTGCACTTTAACGATCTTAAACACCTCGGTGCTCCAATTTGGCGTGTAACCCTTCTCGAAGACTGTCTTGTGCTTGCTAACGCGTACCCGATCGCCTACTTTGAACTTTGTCAAACCTGCGATCTTGATCGCGCTGTACACCGTGGTTAAGAGTCTTTTAGCGATTGCAGGAGTAACGTCGGCGGGCCGCATGCCGATCGTTCGATGCTTGCGAGCGTTGTACTCCGCGACGAGACGCGGTAGCTCGTCGACCCACTTGTAAGTTCCGTTTAATGTAAACATCTTCCACATGTTATTCTTTAACGTGCGATTGAATCGCTCGACGACCGACGCCTTCAACACTGAATATGTGGAATAATGATTGATGTTGTGTTTCCTCAGGAGACGTTGCACGTCGGTGTTGTAAAATTCCTTTCCCATATCGGTTTGTAAGTTTTTCGGACATCTCCCGCTCTCTCGAATTATCTTGGCGATAACTTCAGCCGTCTCGCTTCCACCTTTACTCTTGAGTGGTACAGCCCACGCATACTTGCTCAACACATCAATGACGGTGAGTATATAATGGTAACCTTTGTTGAAACGTGAGTATGGACGCATCTCGACAATGTCAGCCTGCCACAGGTCGTCGTATCCTCGAACTATGACGTGTCTTCGTGGAAAATTTCTTCTCGCCGGAGCATGCAGTTCTTCGACGAGTCGTTGCTTCTCGATATTTTTATGTCCATCGGATGTCATGTTTTTTAGCAATGCGTAATAATTTGCATAAAAAAATTATATTATGATTTATATCTCAAACTTTTTTTTAATAATTCAATAGCCGTTTATTTCCGTTCATTGTCCTTCAATAGTCGTTCTTTGTCTGCTGGCCGTTCTTTGTCCACTAGTCGTTTATAGCCATTCGCTAGCCGTTCATAGCCATTCGCTAGCTGTTCATAGTTGTTTCTAAGTCGTTCGTTAGCCGCTTGATAGCTATTCCTGAGCCGTTCCTGAACCGTTCGTCGTTGCCGTTCATCGTCGTCGTCGTCCGTTAATCGTTTATAGCCGTTCCATTTGTTGCTAGCCATTGTTGTTCGTTTTTGACTCGGCGGTGGTCAAATGTCGAAGCTCGTGTATCGCAATCCGTAACGCTTGCAGATCCTTCTCGAACGCAGCCAGCTTCTCGTCTGACTCTTTCTGTCGATTGCTCGACATTTTAAAGCACTGATCCACGTATAGTTTGTTAACCGCATCATCATCAGCTTCCGGTTGCGCCACGCGTCGAATCTTGCGCGACTTTGCATCAAAGTTGGCGGCAACCATACAAAGAGCGTTATCCCGCACGTAATTTCTGACTAATCCACCACATTGATAGTTCGATTGTGTCTCGCCCCGTCCGAGCGATATGCCAAACTTGTTGATCGGCATTTCAATGGTGATTGAATGTTTCACCGACGCATGGTTTAATTTATAATAAGCCCAGCCTCGCGAAGTTCCTCGATGATTGACAGGATCTCGTTGTCGTGACCGTTGTGACCCGCTTGGCGCGAAGCGTCGAGCAATCGGAGACGATCCACCAGCTCGTTGGGGTCGTCCCAGTGTACGTAGTCGATTTTATTGTCGGTTAGCGTCATCGCGCGAGGCAAGCATAATCCCTTTCCGGATTTTTTCGTCTTGGATTCGGTCGATATCAACGGTGCGATTACACGTAGATACTTGTATCCCTTGTTGCCCATTACTCGCTCGTTAGGATCATGCTTGTATTTATGAGCACTCGTTTTCAACAGTATGTTCTTGTACTTTTGCCTATCTTCCTCCGTGTAAATCTGTTTATTGGGTATTCTCTTGAAGATCAATTCGTAAATACCGGGTGTGCCGGCGTATGTTACATCGCCGATAATTATATTATCCGCTTTGTCCACGTCAAAACGTTTATTACCGAGCATCAAATCATTCTTGCCGAGATATGGGCCGTACACGCTGTCTGTCTCTACATCGGCGCCTAAAACGTCTGCGATGTACAATCGGCTCAGTGGACCCAAGCGACTTTGCAACGTTTCTACAAAAAATTCTCGACCCATCGACGTTTGCAAGTGCTTTCGAACGGTCGTCCCGATCGAGTCATCCGTGGTTTCAAAAACATCCATGCTTGAGAGGAATTCGGGAATTGTTTTTTCCACGTCGGTTTGCG
The DNA here is from genome assembly GCA_030770225.1 of Temnothorax unifasciatus. Classification (NCBI taxonomy): domain Eukaryota; kingdom Metazoa; phylum Arthropoda; class Insecta; order Hymenoptera; family Formicidae; genus Temnothorax; species Temnothorax unifasciatus. The sequence continues at coordinate 52,397 of JASTWK010001049.1, forward strand.
TCGCCGCGGACGGTGTAGAAGTTATCGGTAGTACTATCGATTGATTAGATGTATGCGGTGTCGACGATGGTAGATCCAACCATGAGTCTAATCGTTCCATCTTTCTCTTCAACGTCTCATCCTCCCAATCCTCCTTCCTCCTCCTTCTTCTCACGCTGCTGAAAGGGTAACGTTTCAATCCCCGCGTCAACGTTGCTCTTCGTCGGCTCCTCTTTCTTCACCGAGATCGAGTTGTCTGCGATTTTTTGCAACGGCCCGATGAGAGGCTTAAAGTGTGCATCCAACTCAATGTCCTTCACGATCTTACCGGTCTTCAAAGCGCGAAGTTTCTTACGAATCGAATCACTCGTTTTCGCAATCTCCTTCGCGATCTTCTCGCGCTTGCGAATATTCTCGCTCCTGTCGATCGTGGCCATCGCGGGAAAAATCGGAGTGTTAATCTCACGTTTTAACTCGACGAGGTATCAACAACGACTGACCGCTTTTGTGGTATCGCGAACGTGTTAAATTCTTTTCTGTATCGGCCGTTCGAAAGTGCGCTGTCCTTGTCTATCACTACGAACCCGTACTTGCGTTGCCAACAATCGTGACACAACGCACAAAATTCATCGTACGACATGTCGGTATTTACGTGATCGTTGTATACGTGTTTCAGATTGGTACCATCCTGTTTGAACAGGATCAGTAGGTTCGCGTTGTCACGTATCAGATGTTTAGGTATTCTCGCATACGTTTGACAGAGATAGAAGCAGTCGACGCTCGAGTGCCTACCCATTGAGAAGTACTCTCTCACAGCATTTTGCTTATCACACGCCACGTCATCGAAGACGAAGATTGAGTTTGGACGGGCATCGCTCGGCGGAATGACGTCACTGTTGTTGGAAAACGTAAAGTAGCCAATCTCGTCTATCGACGTTAATACATTCTCCAAGTATTGATATTTCGGTTGCTGCAACGATTTCGAGTACACATACACGTTTTCGAAACGTACACCGTGCGGACTTTCCAGCAAGCTTATCAAAACGTTGGTTTTACCGCAATTCGAGGGGCCGCAAATGATCGCGCGTATAGTAGTCGGTAGCATCAGCACCGTGCCTGCGCTTCTCCGCGTTGCTGCTCCCCATCGACCGTAATCTGTCGTCGCAATTCGTCACGCGAATCGCCAACGGTTGTCGCACGAATCTCATTTTTCAGACTGTCGACTGGAGATTCCAACCGGGCGCCTATTTATAGGTGCGTGAAACCGCGAATCGCTCAGTAGCAAGATGTTCGTCCTGCTGTCGAGACCTTCCGATATCCGCGATTTGAGCGTCGAACAGCTACAATTTGTGCCGAAACCTGTTCTGCTGCAAATGTGTGGTGATTACGTCCACTACGTGTGGGACAAGCTTCCGGAACATATACAGACAGATTCAGAGGTTCAGACATATCGTCGCTGTTACGAGCATTACAATCAACCGTGGCAGCGAACGCACATCGACGGTCCCGCGCCATTGATAAGGATTGCGGCGAATGCCAACGAAAATAGGCAA
>JASTWK010001050.1:0-53892 GCA_030770225.1 Temnothorax unifasciatus
ATCGTCGCAGTCTTGAAGTCCGACGCTGAACGCCGCGAGGACTGACGTCCAGGCCATTTTGAACATCAGCCGCACGTGTTCCAGATGCTTCGTCGTAGTGAATGGTGCCTGAACATAACTGACAGATTCCATCAAATTCTTCGCTGCCGTAGAAATTACTTCCATTTCCATGTTCGATAACAATCGTCGTTTCTTTTCACTAGATATCAGCTGTTTGCCGGCGAGCCTGCTATTATTAGGGTTCAACTTCATCTTAATCTCGTCGCCACCAATTTCATCGTAGATTCTAGACAGGTATTTCTCCTCATTGTCGCTGATGCGCCGATTAAGCCTGATAAATGAAAGAAAATAAAAATAAGAAAAGACTATTTAAGTCTATAATTAAAGAGATTATACCATTTGATTTTATATAAAGAGTGATTCCTATGCATTTTTATATTACTAATTATTACATAATATTAATAATAATAAAATGTAATAAGAAAAAATTAATAAAAATATACTAACAAAGATAAACTTAAATACAATAAAATTTTCTCAATATTAATAATTATATGTATGTGAAACATAATTTTTTAATTATAATTAACTTTAAAAATTGCTATACGTACTTGTTGTATTGTTCTTTGGTCATTTTATTCTTAACCTGAGTGCAAATCGGTGGTCAGCAGTATGATTGAGAAGCCGAGAACGTAGGCTGTATCTGCGCTCGTGAAGAGGCCGTTGTTAGGGTTACACTCGCAATAGCGACTAGCAAACTTTTCCATTAGTCGGTCAATCTTCTGTGCCTCGCCGGGCAGCCGAAAACCCTCCAGAAAATACTTGAGTGCGGTTACTACTTGATCGCGTTCGGCAAAGTTCATCTGATCGTAATGGTACATTACCTGTGCAAATGGTATAACAAAATTAGTCATTATCTTAATTAATTAACAATAATTATCGCGCAATAATCATAATGATTTAGAGTTGATCAACTATTATGTCGCTATTATGTCTATAATTAATATAGTCTATTAATTTCAATTGTTCTCTCCTCGTCACCTGGTTATGATTATGGTCGCCCAGAAAGTCTCCAATGGCGGGCTTGTCGAGGTGCAGCCACCTGGCCACGTCCTCCGGTGAAGTACCGAGCAGTCCTTGCTCCTGCAAGTACTGCACAATGTGCAGTGCACATTCTTGCCGGCCTCCCATAACTCTTTTTGTTGTTTCTGTACTTCATACTGCTCCGGCGAGTCCAGCACCTCCTTGTTGCCAGTCAGACTGAAGTTGGCCGACGAGAGGCTGCCAGTGCTGCCGTAACGCGGTAGCAGGATCTCCGGTGGATCTGACAATGGTTGCTGATCCGCTGGCACGCTGTGATTCACGTAGAGATCTCGACTCCACTCCACCATGCACTTCAAAATAGACACGAGGCACTCGAGACCACGGATGCGCATGGATTTCTCCTGAAAGAGCAAAACATTAATATTACAAACAAAACTTTATATTGCTTATCTCGAAGAACATTCTTTGTTCCAAATAATACATTTATCCTGTTATCTTCTTTCTTATAACGCACCTGATTTGGCGATGCACCTAGCTCCAGAGCTTGACGACCTTGAGCAGTCTTAGAGAGATCATTGACAAGCCTCTCGAAGAGATTCGCTGCTAAGAGATCACAATCGTAGTTAACGTAGATGTCGACAATGCTCTGGGCATCCGCACAGATCCTCGTAAGCACAGGTATGACCATCCACTTGTGCTCGAAAGAGCTGCTAGAGGTCTCGAAGATGTTCATAAAGATCTCCTTGAAGAACATCTCAATCTGCATCTTGAGGTGCATCTTGAAACGGGCGAGCACCAGGAACAGTGCTAATGACAGCTCAAACACTTCCGGCACCGAAAACACGCCATTCTTCGACAGCGCGACACACAAGTACTTTAATGGCGATAACAAACATCTCGTTAGAGCGCAATATTGGACCGGCATTCTGCAAGATTCCCAGAAGTAACTAAAGCGACAAGATCTTGGAACGGAGCTCGTGCGATCGGGATCAGGAGTGCCGTCCGGCAGCGGTTTCATAGAGAGCTTGCAGAGAGCGCAAAACACCAGGACTGCATCCTTTTGCAGCACATGGGTGAATTTCGCAGTTACCATGTTGTCATTCTCAGCGGCCGCCTCGTCACCGTTGTCCTCCGAACTGCCGTTTTCCAAACTGACTTCCTCTTCCAATGGCACCACGGATTTTACTACATCATCAAAAATACTCTTCAAAATTGTTTGAAAATCAATATTATCATTACTAGGAGCATTCTCTGGACTTACCTCGGCTTCAGTTTCGCCGTTTGCTATGACAGAACCCTCCTGCTGATGTTCCCCATCAAGCCTCACGTTCTCTCCTCCGCCTGAGTCTCCATTCGCACGAAGATCACGTTGATCATCTGTGTGAGAGTCGCACGGGCTGTTGTTTGATCCACCAGGTTGCGTGATGACAAATAAACGTTGTAAACAGTACGAATTGTCAACAGTACCGTATCTTCGTGTACCTCCACATGCTGGCTTGTCATTATAGTCAGCAGAGCTTTTTAATAATCTGCAGCTGCACATCCTCATATCGGTCTGTGGACCGGTGAAGCAACTGCAAATTGTCTCGACAATGCGAACAATCAGCAGCTTGTTAGGCTCTGTTAAATCAGGCACATTGCCAGTGAGATGGCCATATGCGATTAACTTCTGCAGGCAGTCCAGTGCTGTCACCACAATCCGCGGTGACGTGCTCTGACATGCTAACTCAAATGGCAAAAAGTAATTTTCCGCGGTAGACATTTGAGTCACTCTCTTGGGCTGTGGCAGAGCGTTTGAGATAACCTCTTCACTCTGCACACCTGGTATGTACATCTTTGATCTCGTTACGGAGGATATATTTCCTCTGCAAGATGGAAATATATAAGTGACAAACTTAATTAGCAACTATCGCTTATAGCTACAGGCTTATTAGCCTATATATTTATTTATTTCAGTATAAAATAATTTTTAAAACGTTTATATTAATTCTGACTGCAGACGGACCTTCGGGAACACTAGCGCCTTCTTCTTTTAACATGAATAACTAAAAATCTATATTTCGGCTAATTACCGAGTTTATAAATATTTAATTTAAATTATCTGGGTGACTCACAAACCTTTTTAATCATACTTCATAACTCTTCATACAAAATACAAACGATTCTGTATAAAAACTTTTATTAATTTATCTATTTCGGCTAAATGCATGGTGTAAAAATAAATAATTAATTACAATTAAACGAATGACTCACAAACCTTTTCAATTGCACTTCAAAAGTCTTCATACGAAATACAAACGATTCCATATGGTAGATTCTTTACCGGACATTCATTTCCGGTCAAATACATACGAATCTTGACAACACATATGTCAAGGTCAAAGTCAATAAAAGTATGGGTGTGTAAAGATAAATATTTACTTGTGTTTGTATTCATGAATTACATACTTCCATATGCGTGTATCGTTATCACAAACGTTTCCCACTGGCAATCTTTAGTTAATCGCTTCTTCATGACATTGTTTGGACCTACGTCGCAGCTAGGCCATTTTGTCTTCACTTGTATTTCTTTTTCTACGATCTCATCCAAATCTTCAGTGGTAAATGAAGAATCCAACCATTCCAGGTATCCAACTGCGATGTTTCCTCCCTCGTTTTTAAATTCACATACCAAACACTTGGAATCGTCCATGGCTAATTTCACAGTCTCAAATAAATATTGTTAAATTAAATCAGTGTTTGAATTCGCTTGCATTCATAGATCATGGACTTTCTTTGTTTTGTTTTTGCGTATAATTGCAATAAATAGTAATAAACAATACAATTAAATTAATTATGGAGTTGCAGGAATATATTCTGCGTATCAAAAGCAAAGATATATAATTATATTTAATTGTCTGTCGTAGAGATGTTTGGTTATGAATTATACGACAAAAAATTGTAAACACCATGATTCTACCATTGCATTAAAACTGTGCACACTCAATATCCATAGCATAACGACTATCTTTTCTTATATTTGATCCATCAATTACACTAGTTATACTTACTGTAACAGTTCTTGCTGATTTACGAGTTTGTCGCTGTCGAGGTCCCGAAATTTCTATACTCTGTCAGTTTTATACGCTGAATTTTGTCTATAATCATGGTACATTGTTCGTCGTAAAATAACTCGAATCGTCGGCCTCACATACAATAACACTAAGAAAAAACGATTTAGCATACGATGTGTTCACCGCGCGATACCCGCGCGAGGCGATACCATAAAACAATGGGTGCATCCAGAAGCACGACCCGCGCTCATTGAGCGGCTGATGTGATTGGTTCTTATCTTTAGATCCAACCAATCATATTCGATTGCTACTTAGCCCCTCAATGAGCGATTGCGCTACTGGGGCTACGGTCAATTAACGTGACGCTACAAATGCTTCGAAGCATTCCTCTTCTCTTTTCTTTCAATGAAGAAAGAAGGAGAAGAAGAACGCTCCAAAGCATTTGTAGCGTCACGTTGACCGTAGCCTGGGTCGGGGGCTACGCGGGAAACCGACGGATACCGGAAGACCACGTGCTTCGTGCGCCTTGCTACACGACCGCCATATAATAACGTACGTACAGCGAATCATAAATAGCAATAAAAAATTGTGACAACGGTTATTATTGCCAGTAGTGCTTCCTGTTATTCAGTGCACCTCATTAAGCGGTTCTAAACACGATTATCGGCTGCTTCGAATATAATAATTAATATATAATAGTAAAAAACTGACACGCGAATAACTATTAGCATTTCGTCGAACGAACAACGCGAGAAAAATGCAAAGGGGGCCGTACAAAAAGTATCTCAGGGACGAGAATCTTCCAATACCTGAGTCGACAATTCGCACTCGTCAAGGTAAAGCTCAAGGTCAGAATGAGCAACCGATGGAAAATCAAAATGTACACGATAATGTAGGCGACCTTCAATATATAGACGAGGTAAATACAAACGATGGAGAATATCCTGGTAAAAAAATTTTTATGTAGAAACATATAAATATATATACATATAATTATATATATCTATCAAATATATCAATATGTTTTTTTTCTCTTGTATATAATCTCTGCTCGTATACATGCAGGAAAAAGTAATAAAAAGAATCTAAAAATAATTAAAAATAAGATCACACTTTTGCATTGCTTTTTTGCTTCCTTATAAAGGAAGCTTTGTTTTTATAAAGTGATGTTTAAGGTAATGAAAAAAATTTGCCTATATACATAACAGTTGTTATAATATATAATTATACAGGGTGAGTTTTTTAAATTGACACATCTAAATATCTCAAGAACGACGCATCTTAGAAAAAAATGTTTAGACAAAAGTTGTACGGTCTCAAGGGGGACACATGATGAAAATATGGATTTTACCTTGAGTAACCTTTTCAAGGTCAGATCTAGGTTACCTCAAATTTTTTTAATGAAATTCCCCATTTTTTATTACATATTCTTGTAGCTTACCTCGAGACCTTTAAAAAAACACTATAATAAAGTATTTTTTTATTAAGTACTTTTTAAGTTCTTAAGGCTTGAAATTTATAGTACCGCCGGCATTAGCATCACTCAAGGTGTATCCGTCGTCCTTTCTCTATTCTCTAAGAGACTATTCTGGACAATTAAACTTGTAATCACGTGTCACAACTCTTCTCTAATCGGAAGACCAGATCATAATGCGAGATCTATTCGGATCAGATGGTATTTATACCAGGGTAATGTTTTTATCGTTATTATCGTATTTATCGATAAAAACATTGCTCCAAAATTTGCAATCTCCACGGTACACCTTGGATAATGGTAATGCCGGCGGTACTAATAACTCGAAAAGCACTTAATAAAAAAATACTTTATTATAATGTTTTGGAAAAGTCTCGAGATAAGCTACAGGAATATACAATAAAAAATAAGGGGTTTTATTGAAAAAAATTGAGGTAACCTTGACCTGACTGGGTCACTCAAGGTCAAGTTCATATTTTTATCATGTGTCCCTCTTGAAACCATACAACTTTTGTCTGAAAAATTTTTCTCTGAAATGCGCCTTTTTCGAGATATTTAGGTGTCAATATAAAAAACTCACCCTATACATAGGCAAATTTTTTTCATTACCTCAAACTTCACTTTTTATAAAAAATACAATACAAAAATTATCTTTTTAATTATTTTTAGATTCTTCTTTTTCTTGTATATACGAACAAGAGAAAAAAAATGTATGAACATATTTGATATATAATTATATAAATATATAGATATAAAAATTCTTTTACTGACAATGAGATATAGTAAAATGTATGTTCAAAATATCAAAAAAGTGATTAGTGGGCCGATTATATGTGTTGTCAATTACGAATATATATGTATAAAATATATGTTCTATCAACGTTATTTTTTAATTCAGAATATGGAAGATAATAACATTCTACAAAACGACGTTGACTCTCAAGGCGATGAAATCTCTCAAGCTGATTCAAGTGGTAGCCAGTCGATGACTATGGATGTTTCTAGCAATTACAGCGGCAATGGAAGTACTATTTTAGAGATGCAAGATTATATTAGTAGTGCTAACAGCAGTGTTGGTGAAGAACAAGAAGAAGATGATGATGAGAGACGGGATGTTCAGGGCAATATTGGCATCGATTGCGAGGTATACTTATTTCTGCGACAGTACAGAAAGTACTGGAAACTTGAGAATTATTATGTAGAGTTTTTGTTGATGATTAAGTTTGAATGAGTTGACATTGTCACTGTAGAAATTCTCAAATTGCAATGCTGCACACTAAAAAAGTTCTTTCATTCCCTCTATTAGGAAATGCGAGTGCCGCTATATGAAGGATCCGGTTTGACGAAAAAGGAAAACGAACTACTCATTATGAGCTTCCAAATACGACATAACTTAAGTGATGTAGGATTGGCAGATTTGATCAGTCTCATTAATTGCCATTTGCCCCCGCGGGCCCAGTATGGCTCTGTCTACACGTTCTTAAAACAATATGATGTACCACAGGCCGTTATTATACATTTTTACTGCTCATACTGTCAAACTTTAACGACGGATGGTGATGACTCAGATACGGCAGTGTGTGGAGCATGCTGTCGTGAATACGAAAAAGCAGCTTTGAAAAGAGAAGGAAGCTACTTCTTACAAATTCCTCTGAAAGAGCAGTTAGAAGCTATAGTTAATAGCGATTTGTACATCAAATTTAGAAAAGAATCTGAATCAGATTCAGACGTGGTTACCGGTAAAATATATCGTTCATTGAGAGAGACCGGTGTGTTGGCTGAGCACGATATTACAATACAATTTAATCTGGATGGCGTGCAATTGTTTAATTCATCGTCAACGTCTATGTGGCCTATACAAGTCGCCATTAACGAATTACCATATAAAAGTAGACGAGACAATATCTTATTGTGCGGTGTTTGGTACGGAAAATGTAAACCAAAAATAGAAACTTTTCTTAAGTTTTTTGTAGATGAATTAATAGATCTCTACACAGTAGGGATAACGCGTATCGACCCCGAAGGTCGCAAAATTTTGATCAAGGTGCACGCGATTGTATGTTCCGTTGACTCTGTTGCTAGACCTCTTCTGCAGAATATACACCAATATAATGGTGAATTCGGTTGTCCGTTCTGCTTAAATAAAGGAGAGACTGTTCCAGTTGGTCGCGGTTTTACAAGAGTGTATTCTGGAGATGTCGGACCTAATCGTACTCTAGCTCAACATGAGACTGATTGCCAGGAGGCAGTCGATACGAAAAGCGTAGTAAACGGAGTCAAAAGACCGTCAATCTTGATGCTACTACCAGTGTTTAACATTATTTTTTCTTTCGTGCCAGACTATATGCACTGTTTATTATTAGGTGTAGCAAAGACTATAATCAATGCCTGGTTCGATCCTTCTAACAATGAAGAAGCATGGTACATCGGAACGCAGGTTCAAGATCACGATATAAAATTAGAAGGCATGAAACCTCCGAGTGAAATAAGAGAGAAATTTTTCTTTTTATTTATCTAAAGAGGTTTCAGGTTCGAACCCTGGCTGAGGTAATATTTTACGCAATGAATTTAATTATTTAATTAAGACGTTTATATTATAAGCATCTAAAATTACATCAATTTAAAATGACCAAGAATGCTTGGTTGAAACGCGGTGACGATTCGTCACGACAATTATAATCGTCGAATTATTTAATCAAGACGTTTATATTATAAGCATCTAAAATTACATCAATTTAAAATGACCAAGAATGCTTGGTTGAAACGCGGTGACGATTCGTCACGACAATTATAATCGTCGATTATAATCATTGACAATATATAGTCAATTAAAAAATTCTTAATTGTGTTTATTATTCTCTGGCGAAGCAAATATTATTTATTCTGTTGAATATACACCTTTGACTGAGAATCGGTGTTCCATCTTACATTGTTATTGTGATAAATATTACCACATGCTTCAGTGGTCGAATTGGTACGACACTTGCACGGAATGAGGGAGGTTCAGGTTCGAACCCTGGCTGAGGTAATATTTTTCGCAATAACAATGTAAGATGGAACACCGATTCTCAGTCAAAGGTGTATATTCAACAGAATAAGTAATATTTGCTTCGCCAGAGAATAATAAACACAATTAAGAATTTTTTAATTGATTATATATTGTCAATGATTATAATCGACGATTATAATTGTCGTGACGAATCGTCACCGCGTTTCAACCAAGCATTCTTGGTCATTTTAAATTGATGTAATTTTAGATGCTTATAATATAAACGTCTTGATTAAATAATTCGACGATTATAATTGTCGTGACGAATCGTCACCGCGTTTCAACCAAGCATTCTTGGTCATTTTAAATTGATATAATTTTAGATGCTTATAATATAAACGTCTTGATTAAATAATTCAACGATTATAATTGTCGTGACGAATCGTCACCGCGTTTCAACCAAGCATTCTTGATCATTATAAATTGATGTAATTTTAGATGCTTATAATATAAACGTCTTGATTAAATAATTAAATTCATTGCGTAAAATATTACCTCAGCCAGGGTTCGAACCTGAAACCTCTTTAGATAAATAAAAAGAAAAATTTGCACATTCAAGATTTTGCAATCTATATAAGATTATCATAAAAAATTTAATATAATTTAATTATAATTGTCGTGACGAATCGTCACCGCGTTTCAACCAAGCATTCTTGGTCATTTTAAATTGATGTAATTTTAGATGCTTATAATATAAGCGATAAACAGAGACTGATATTTAAAATACATCCTTATCTTTTCCTAACATTCTTACCTTTTTCCTTTGCCACACTTCTGCTTTTTCTTTCTCTCTCTCTCTCTCTCTCTCTCTCTCTCTCTCTCTCTCTCTCTCTCTCTCTCTCTCTCTCTCTCTCTTTCTTTCTTTTTATTTTTCTCTCTTTCTGTCTGTCTGTCTCTCTCTCTAATATTATCTAATATAGGTAAGATTATCATTAAAAATTTTGATAAATAGAAAGAAAAATTTGCACATTCAAGATTTTGCAATCTATATAGATAATATAGATAAGATTATCATAAAAAATTTAATATTTAAAACACATCCTTACCTTTTTCCTTTATCACACTTCTGCTTTCTTTCTTCTCTCTCTCTCTCTCTCTCTCTCTCTCTCTCTCTCTCTCTCTCTCTCTGTCTGTCTCTTTTCTTTTTCTCTGGTTTTAACTGCAGGTTATTGCAAGAAAACTGCAACTTTTAATAATTATGTAAGTTTTTAGTCATTTGCGAAACGAACCTCGCAAGTTGACACATACATATGAAGCATGCCACACATAAGACAGGCGAACGATATACCAATCACCATTTATAATAAATGAATACATGAATACGATATATTCGAGATCTTAAATACCAAATCATTTAAAAAAAGAGATATTTTTAAAATAAAAATTTATTTATTCAATTTTAAATTAATAAATATTTTTTTATATATAAAGCATTTTAACATTCAAGTTATTTTTTTATTCTTTCTTTCTCCTGCAGTAAATTTTATACATTCTTATCTTTTTCCTCATCTTTTTCGTTACACTTTCACTTCCTATACAAAGAATAATTTTTTTTAACAATATTTTTTAAAATATAATAAATACGTGAAAATAGCAACTTAATTTGTATTTTTTAAATTGAAAATCAAAGATAAAATTTAAAACAAATTTCATGGATGTGATCATTTTCTTATATTAAATCCGATTTAAAGAAACTTTGGTATGAAAATCGGGCACGAACTTATGCAATCATCTAATATTATATATGAAATAAGAGTAGAAAAAACTGAAGAATATAATGGTATAAGAAAACTTGTACACTTTTAAAGTAAAAATCGGTTACCCCTTCAACGATCTTCGCCAAATTCAATACCAACCTTCCTTTAATGCTAACAAAATTTTCCTTTAATACTTTTCCTTCTATTTAGGCATAAATCGGTATTGAAATATATGTTTGAACGTTTTTAACTTAAAAACTATTGGACCGAATTTTTACCACAAGTATATGAAATAGGGGTAGAATTTTCCGGGGAGTGCTATAGGGTGTATAGTTTTTCGTTATCTATTTTCTGGAAACCGATTTTTTTTATTCTTTATTTTTTAAATATTAAAAAAATTAAAAAAATCGGTTTCCAGAAAATAGATAACGAAAAACTACACACCCTATAGCACTCTCCAGAAAATTCTACCCCTATTTCATATACTTGTGGTAAAAATTCGGTGCAATAGTTTTTAAGTTAAAAACGTTCAAACATACATTTCGGGTGATGTATGTTTGAACGTTAATAACTTAAAAACTATTGGACCGAATTTTTACCACAGGTATATGAAATAGGGGTAGAATTTTCCGGGGAGTGCTATAGGGTGTATAGTTTTTCGTTATCTATTTTCTGGAAACCGATTTTTTTAATTCCTTTTTTTAATATTAAAAAAATTAAAGAAATCGGTTTCCAGAAAATAGATAACGAAAAACTACACACCCTATAGCACTCCCCGGAAAATTCTATCCCTATTTCATATACTTGTGGTAAAAATTCGGTCCAATAGTTTTTAAGTTATTAACGTTCAAACATACACCACCTGTAAGGATTTTATATATTAGTATAGATTAGTATAGAATAGATGAGAACATTTTTTTACAGCTCGACGAAGTTGTGGATACAAGTGATTCTGAAGCAACCAATTTATCTGATACTGACATTGATGATGAAAGGGAAAATTCAAATCAAGTACGTAATTCTGTCGATGAAGCTGAAACTAGTGGCCAGCAATAAATGTTGCGAGAAATAATATCCAAAAACAATGGTTGTGTTGCTAAGAAATAATTAGTTACATAAATAAACAATTAAACCTGCAAAATAGGTTTGTCTACTCAAAAATATTATTTTTCGCAACATTTATTGTCAGAATAGGTATAAAATTTCAAACAATTTTTATTTTGCGTTTGAAAGATACAACTTATTTTCGAGTATATGATGAGTATTTTGTAAGTTTAATTGTTTTTTCATATAACCTATTAGCATTAAAATTTTTTTTATGTTACTTTATACAACATTCACAAAAACAATATAACGTTTTTAATTGTAGAGTGAAGAAAATGTGAGACATGAATATCCATTCTTAGAAGAACAGTTGAGTGCATCTACAACTACATCTAAAGGCGAAGTTTTATTGTTGACTTTAGCAATAGGACTGCGCCATTCTTTACCGTGGACTGCGATCACAGATATATTAAAAATGATAAACGTAATATTTGGCGAGCGATTAGTACCAGATACTAAATTCCTCTTACATAAATATTTTTCGCCAAAAATTACATCCGTGGTTTATCATGTTTATTGTCCACATTGTACGAAATATTTAGGTATTTAAGGGTCCGAAATTTAAACAATTGTGAGTGTGGATTTCATCTGAAAGAAGCAACATCTTCCTTTGTTGAGTTCAATTTAAAAGATCAATTTAAAAAGTTACTATCAAGTAAATTAGTAATAAAGCATCTTAACTATAGATTTACAAAAAAAAAAGAATGATAAAGCGTTAGAAGATATTTTTGATGGTAAACAGTATAAAGAAAATAAATGTTTAGAAGATAAATTAAATCTATCTTACATATTTAATACTGATGGGTGCCAACTAGCAGATACTTCTAAAGTAGCTATATGGCCTTATTTCATAATGATAAATGAATTGCCACCACATATTCGTACAAAATATATGATACCAGCTGGATTATGGGTTGATAAATCACAACTTAACATGAATGTATTTGGTGATATTTTTGTTCGGCAAGCAAATAAGTTGTCCACAGTAGGAATTTCGTGGAATTATAAAGGAAAGGATGTTACATCTAAATTTTTTCCATTACTATCTTCTGTTGATTCGGTTGCTCGTTGTAAAATGTTAAATAGCAATTTAACGGTTCATTTAGATGTACTGTGACGTGACATAGTCACGTCCCCTGTCCAGACGGTAGCTCGGCCGAGGGGAGCGTCCGGGATGTCGTCCCCGCCGGAGCGGGGCGGGGCGACAGCGTTAGAATTCGATAGGAATTGTATTTCTTTTGCGAGAATTTCAGATGTCGAGTAGATGGCCAGGAAAGATTGTAACGACGTGAGTCGCGCCGCGGGAAAATTCGGGCGGCGTTCTTCGGAGGAGATGGCCGGCGGGCGGGTCACGCCTGGGCCCTTTGCCGAAATTGCTTGGAGCGTTTCGTGGGGCGAACGCATCAGCCAGCGACGCCAGAATGGGCCTATGAGCGGAGCTCGCCACGAGGCATTGCCGCCAGTCGATCTGCCTTGGCCTGGCCAGCCGGGCAGTCGAAACTGGCTCGGAGGTCGCGGCCTGGACAGCCGGACCCAGCATTCGAAAGTACCGCCGGCGGGCGACGTGATCAAGAGGAGCGCCGACAGGGGCGGAAAGTCGAGCGCCGTCCTCGCAGAGGGCCTCACGGCGGTCGGGCTTGCAAGCACGGCGCGCAGGCGCGCGGGCCCAGCGTGATCCCGCCGGGTCAGAGGATCGAGAGGATCGTCACTGTCGTGTCGGCGTGGCGAAGGATGACATCCCGGAAGGACCGGCTGCCGAACTTGCGGATTCTGTAAGGCCACTACTCGAGCATCTCGTAGCCAGCGTCTGGGTACAAGTAAGATACTGGTGACGGCCGAGGCCCTTCCGAGAATCGCGTAGAGTCACGGGAAACATGTTCCCGCGTAATACCGTATCGTTTCGCGTTAGAGTATCTTGTCGCTTTGTCGGTCTGGCGTTGGAGTATCATTCTGCCTTAAGGGGTTATATCCACTTAGGAGGCAAAAAAAACAGCGATTTTTTAAGACTTTATCCTGGAAAGGCATTTTAATTTATAAACACAAAATTTTACACACCTATTGTAGTCACTTTTAAGTATAATTTCAAATTTTTTTGTTTAAAAATAATGATGTTTACGGCCGCTATAGCCGACGTCCGGGAGCATCTCGGTGTCTTGCGGTGACCACTCTATCTCTGGACTGAATCATCTGAAATCAAAAAACCAAAAAGATTTCGTTAATATAATATATTATCTAGTATCCCAGATAACACAAGCATTTTCTACAAATATTCTATAAATATTTTTTGAGAATATTAGAATATTCCCACAATATGCTAATAAGATGAAAATAATATTTTATGAATATGTATAGAATGTTAAAATGGGACTAGTTTTAATATTAAAAAATAGATTGAAAGAATATTCTGTATTATATTCAAGGAATATGAAAAGAAGCTTTTTAAAACTATCTGAATAATGTTTACAGAATGTTCAAAAAATACGTCATCCAAATCGTACAGCAGATGTTTATGGAAATATATATTTTGATAGGAAAGAAAGTAAGGAAAGGTATAAAGTGAGAATTAAAATGTTTTATCATATATATATAATTTTAATTCTCACTTTTACTTTTTCTTACTTTTTTTCCTAAAATATATATTTGCATAAACATGCGCTGTACAATTTAAATTGTATATAAATATTGATTATATAATGGAAAATTATACAAATGACACTATATATAATTGTAAATTCTGTACGTTTATTATAACACATATTTTTATTATGTTATAGTAATACATGAACGTAAATATATATAAACTTTATCTAAACAAAAAATTTATAACCTCTATAAATGATTGTGTAGTCGCAGACGCCTAATTGCACACTTTTATCACTCGATCTGAATCTGAATAAAAATATAAAATTATTATAATATTATAAAAAGTATATTATTTTCTCAGAGATAACGTTTTCGACCGAGGTAAGTTTCAATCCGGGTTTCAACCAGTTACAAGTGAAATCGAGCATCTACTGGTCAATTCGCCCCGCGTTGACGAATAAATGCTCGATTTCGTTGAAACCCGGATTGAAACCCACCTCGGTCGAAAACGCCAAGAGACAAGAAAAATGCATAAGATGCAAATTATACCTACTTTACGTTACAACAAGCCTGTTCACGCCACGGCGCCCAACGACCAGCGTTCCACAGCGCGAGTTCTTTATTATTGTTTCTAGTACGTAGTACGTGCTCGCGGAGTGGCGTGGCGCTGCAGTAGTTTGATTTCGCCACTTAATTTGATTAGTTTTGCTACACTCTATAATATTTATAGAATATACTAACAGAATATTTCTACTGACAATTTTATAATGTTTACAGTACATTTATAGAACATTCTTTAAAACGAAAATATTCTCTTAACATTTATAGATGATTTCGTTGAGAATATTCTCTTAACAGAATATTTGACGCAGCATAACATATTTATACAATATTGTGTGTTATCTGGGATTTGATCGAAGGAATAAGCAAAATATTAATTTTAACAAAAATGGTGGCTTCTTAAACAAACAAAATTTACAGCAAAAATCGAAATTTTTGTTTTAGAAGCCGCCATTTTTTTAAAAATTAATATTTTGCTTATTCCTTCGATCAAATACTAGATAATATATTATATTAACGAAATCTTTTTGGTTTTTTGATTTCAGATGATTCAGTCCAGAGATAGGTCACCGCAAGACACGTTTTTTTTAGAGATGCTCCCGGACGTCGGCTATAGCGGCCGTAAACATCATTATTTTTAAACAAAAAAATTTGAAATTATACTTAAAAGTGACTACAATAAGTGTGTAAAATTTTGTGTTTATAAATTAAAATGCCTTTCCAGGATAAATTCTTAAAAAATCGCTTTTTTATGCCTCCTAAGTGGATATAACCCCTTAACGAGACGTTCCGCGTTTATCGAGAAGAAAATTGGCGGAGGGCCCGGCCGGCCGAGTAATGCGTAATCGCCCTGCCCGAATAGTCGCACGCGGCCGACAGTCACCGCGTAATTCGTTGTAGTATCCGTTCGTGTATTAGCGTTTCGCGTTCGTGTATTAGAGTTTTGTGTAATCGCGCTGTGTGGGTAATTGCGTCCTCGTTCGTGTTTGAGTCGACGGAGAGCCCGTCGCACGGGCCGGGCCGCATCGTCGTGGGGCCGTGGGCTCCACGTGATCACGTCGTGGCGTGCAGGGCGTCTTCCGCGTCGGATTTAGAGTATCGTTTGGCGGGGTGTCCTTCGCGCTAACGGACAGCATTGTCGCAGAACAGAGGAGTACGGTTCGCGTAATGAGATCCTAGGGCGCGAGGCACCTGTATTGTATCGTATCGGGGCTTTTCGCGGGACGCCGCGTCTAGCCATTAGACTATTTGCGAGACGTCGCGATGGTCATTCGGGACTACCAACTGGGAACGTTGAGCAGTTGGGAAGTCATTGGGTATCGTGTTCCGTGTATTGCGTTCGTGTAGTCGCGTATTGTGTATTGCGTTCGTGTAATTGCGTCTTGTGTATCGCGTTTGTATCGTCTTGCGTAGTGCGTTCGGGTAATCGAGTCTGGCATACTGCGCCCGCGTAATGCGCGACAATCAATTACAGCAGTCGATGTTATCTGCGTTCTTATCCGCAGCCTTAGGTGCGAGAAGTAATCTTAGTAATCCGCCGAATTATTCCGAAGTAATCTATATTCTGAAATAATTTGTATTTGGAAGTAATTTATACTCTGAAGTCACTTATATTCTGAATTGGTTTATATTTCGCAGTAATTTATATGCTGAAGTAATTTATGTTCTGAAGTGTAATTCCCCGATTTATTCCGACGTAACTCAACTTTGAGGTAATCTTTGTAATTCGCGGCCATTTATATTCTAAAGCAACTGTTATTCACCGATTTGTTCCGACGTAACTTGACTTTGAAATAACCTCTGTAATTCATCGAATTCTGAAGTACTGGATTCTCAAGTAACCATTATCTCTCAAATACATTACATTTGTTATTGTTATCATTTGGGTATACTAATTGCGTTGCGCTCCCTCTTCCTTCCCTCCGAGATCTAACAGCGATCTAAAGTCAAAAGAAACTCACACCTGAGATATTTCGCGTTTAAGTATTGGCGTTAGAGCTTTGAGTAAGGTGGTGTGGCCTTCTCCACACCTGGCGCCCAATATCAAGCTTTAGTGAAAATATTCGGTCGAGCTATCGCTTATGTCTGGACGAATAATTACTTTCCGCGATTTGAAAGAGTTGGCCAATAATTCGACGGCGCGCTTCCTCGCGGCTGGCGAGACCGGAGGTAGCCGGCGTCGTCGCAGTACATACTGTTTGCACCCAACAGAGCAAATTAATAATGTTGCAAAGTACCCAATTTCTACAAATATTCCAGTACTTAGATCTGATTATGATATAAAAGAATTAATGAAGAAAAGTGTTACATTAGGAACTGCTACTGCTGAGGGCACTTTTGGTATAAAAGGACCGTCCTTTTTAATGAATTTAAAATATTTTGATTTGGCAGATTTTTTACCGCCTGATTATATGCATTCTGTGTTAATAGGTGCAGTACAACAAATAACTGAAATGATTCTTACTTCAGTGAAAAAAATACTATATTGGACAATCTTATAAAATGGACATAATTAATAATCGTTTGTTATTCATATCACCACCAAAAATAATAACGAGAACACCAAGATCTTTGAAAGAACGAAAGTTATGGAGAGCATCAGAGTGGCGATCCTGGCTTTTATTTTATTCGCTTCCTTGTTTACGCGGAGTATTACCAAACAAATATTTGCGACACTGGTCACTTCTTGTAAATGCAATTAATATTCTATTACAAGATTCAATAACACAGACTGCACTTGCCACGACAAAGTTGTCACTTATTAAATTTGTTGTCAAATTGCAATCACTTTACGGTAAAGAGGCAATGACATATAATGTTCATTTATTATTACATTTATGGAAAAGCGTTGAAAATTTTGGTCCACTATGGGCACATAATACATCTGTATTTGAAAATGCAAACAGATTACTATTAAAAAATAAACATGATCCAGCTCGTCTTATACCTCACTTTACAAGAAGAATATTATTATTTCAAAATATAACTTCATTTTCTGATAAAACAACAATAAGTCATCATGTAAATGAATTTTGTGACTCTTTGTTTGAAACAAGACTAAAAACAGCCATAGAATTGTATGACAATTCTGTGTTGGTAGGTCCTGGAAAAAATTGCCATTTAACAGAAGAAGAAATAGAACTACTTAACGAGCCAGTAGAAAAGTGCTTGTCTTTTGATAAACTTATTTATAATGATGTAAGATATACAACAATTTCTTATCAACAACAACGCTGCAAGAAAATAAATGATTGAATTGTGCAATTAGATAATGGTTTAATTGGTCAAATTGATAAAATTTGTTTGATAAAATTCGGAAATGTGGAAAAAGTAATATTATTTATAAACACTTTTAGATTAAGAACTTCAAATTTAACATTTTCTTCGATCTCTATTGAGCATATAAAAGAATGTGATGTCACTAATAGTATTTTATCAGTACATAAGCCAGCAAATTTAGTCAGGCCATGTATATTTATGCAAATAGATAAGTTTAAATATGTGAGTAAAATTCCCTATGGTTGTTTACATGATTAATAGGTAAACTATATTTTGTAATTAGTAATTAGATTGTATAATTGTCATATGTATTTATAATGTAAATAAAACAACTTGCAATTATTTATTTTTTCTATGTTGTAATAAAACACTTTCATAAGTAAAGATATTAGGATAAATATATCATAAGTTAAGTATTAGGATAAATACGTCAACTTACAACATTGAATTGTTGTGTGTAGAAATGTACAAAGTAAAGAGGCAATTATAAGCATTTTTTACAATTTTTTAATAATTTAATACAACTTGTAATTTTTTATAAAAATATAAAAAATGTATCGAATGCTTTTATGGAATGCTGAAAAAACATTAGCCACGTATTACAGGGAATATACTAATAAAAAAAATCGTATAGTGCTTTTTACGTCATGCAAACTTGTATGTTGTGTACAAAAAACGTAGAAAGTTGTAAATAATATTATTGTTCACCAGTCGATAAAAAATTGTACAATTAATTTGTAAAAGAATGACTCCAAAATCGAACATTTTTAGCCTATTTTGGTGGCCCTTGAAATTTAAATTGAATTGTATGCCAAACGTTGCTACATGATGGGACATTAATCTAAAAAAAATTAAAGTTGAACATAGGCCTAGTTTTGGAGATACGGGGAGTCAAAGTAGCCAAACTCCCAATATTATCCAAGTACAATAGACATAAAAAAAGGATGTTACTTCTTTGATAATAGTGGTATTTTAAAAAGAATTAGTCTGAATGATTCTCTGTCCACCGTACTAAAAATCTACCTCCTCCACCCCTGTTACTTAATTTTTTAAAAGAGTAAAACTACCCCTAAAAAAAGTTTTTGCTGAATTTCTGGAAAACGGATAGAGATACGAAAAAATGTATCGAATAAAAGTTGTTTGTCTAGGAATTTTGCATAAAAAAGGTTTCTTTTATTTTTTTCGTAGGACTCACTTTTTGGCCGGAAACCGCGCCTAAAAAAAGATAATTTTTAAAAATAAAGAAAATTTAAGAACTATCAGCACAAAAATCAGAAAATTATTCGAACTAATTCTATTCAAAATACCACTATTATCAAAGAAGTTTTAACATCCTTTTTGTGTCTATTGTACTTGGATAATATTGGGAATTTGGCCACTTTGACTCCTCGTATTTCTAAAACTAAACCTATGTTCAACTTTAATTTTCTTTTAAATTAATGTCCCATCATGTAGCATCGTTTGGCATAGAATTCAATTCGAATTTCGAGGGCTACCAAAATAGGCTAATAATGTCCAATTTTAGGGTTACTCTTTATAGTGGCGGACGAATCAGTGCGTTTCCCGCTGCCCCCCCCCCCACCGTCAGGTAAAACGTGCCGAGAGGGACGACCGGGGGGTTTTTAGTGGGTTGGAGTCCCACATAACCGCTCTCCCCATCCCGGGGAAGGGGGTATCCGTGCGGATTTTCCCCTCGTTAAAAAAAAGATTACTCTTTATAAATGTTACGTCCAACCCCAGGATTCAAATAAAAAAAAACTGGGAAGCGAAGGAAAGGCTAACCAGAGGGGTAGGGGTAAGGAAGGACGCAACCAGATACTTACAAATGTCGCTCGCAGGTACACGCTCCGAGGTGCGTGGCGCGAGCCGTACGCACTTTTATGGCTCAGGAAGAGTCAACGTCCGTAAGGACGCTAGGACGTCTTCCGTGAGCGGTGCGGTCGTCGGTCCTCTTTTGAGTTAGGGAATTTAATCCCTTTAACTCAGGATCAGACTTCGTGCAATTTCGAGAGAGAGATAATACTAGTGGGTGAGGTCTTAAATTAAAGCATGAACGGAGATGTCATTAACATAAGTATTTATTTTTATTCAACATAAAGAAAATGTTATCTGGTATGAAGTTTATATGTATTTGACATAAAAAAAGGGTGTTGTCTGGTATAACAGAAATAATTATGAGTTAGGTAAACAATAAATGAGAATCCGGGGGAAAATAAAATTGAATACATTTAATAGTGTAAATAACGGACATGTTTGTAAGGTGTGTGTGTATGTTATTAAATTAAGTCAAATATGGTAAGTCGGATGCAATAAGATGTCTATGGTTGTAAAAACATATAAGATTAAAATATACATAAATTAAATTTATTCTAACAGGGTTTGTAGGTTAATCTAGTGTAACGATTTCGGGATCGATAGTGTCCTCGAGGGTGACGGTGGAGGCGGTCGAAGGGGTCGGAGATGGGGTTCTGGAAGAGGAGGGGGAATCGGGAGGCTGCAACAAGGCGGCGGGATCGGGGTTGACGGGGACCACGCGAAAAGGTGCCACGCGACAGATTGGGCGGGAAGGTGCGGCAAAAGGGCGAGAGGGCAGGATGACAGGGCGAGAAAGCCCATCTACGGGGCGACTTTGCTGTGTCGAACAAGGCTTCTCCACAAAACCCGGTGGAGACGGTGGAGTGGCGAGATGCGGAGGATCGGCGTTGATTTGTTCCTCCTGTCGCCCCCGCTTATTCCGCCGATTCCTCTCGTGCTTCGCGGCGTTTTTCGACCTCTTGCGGGAAGGATAGCCCGAATCCACTACAGGTTAGCGGATTATTAAAAGTCCGTTAATTGCGAGGAAACCACCTCGGGTTTTGGAGGTTAAAGAAATCAAGAGAATATCTGGAGTCCACTGACGAGTCAGCTAACCCGAGATAATAGAGAGAAGGGTTATTCCAAATCCGTCGATAAATCGGCTAATCCGAAACAACGAGAGTGATACCCCGAGTCCACCGACGAGTTAGCCAACCCGAAGTAATAGGGAGTGATTATTCCGAGTCCGCCGAAATCATCAGCTAACTCGGAAGTAATAGAGAGAGATTACTCCGAGTCCGCCGAAATCATCAGCTAACTCGGAAGTAATAGGGGAAGAAGATTACTCCGAGTCCGCCAAAATCATCAGCTACCTCGGAAGTAATGGGAAATTAAAAGGGGCTAGAAGATTTGGAGGATGTACCACCCGAGGGGGTTCCTGAACACAAGAAATTAAGGGATTTGGAGGAACATGTACCCGAGAGAGTTCCTGATCACAAGAAATTAAGGGTAATAAAAGGAGTGTATATACGACTTACTACTTGTTGAATTTCGAACGTGGGAGCGGCTCCTTCCCGAATGTACCTTAGTTGGAGGATGAGTCAGGCGACTGAGCTGCTGTCGGATTCTTTTGTGCACTGACTCTAAAGGCGGAATCGTGGTTCAAAAAGATCACGATGGTAATCACGAGACTAAGGCTTGAGACGCTTGAAGAGAGTCGAAAGCTTTTTTTGATCATGAGTGTCGCAATGTCAGGGTTTATATAGGAAAATGTAAGGAATGGAAGGGATGGGTTTCGTGTGGGATGTGTCTGGTTTTTATTTCGGGAACTCCTGATTGGCGGGATGTTTCTAATTTTTGTCTAAAAGATTTCTTATTGGGCGAGATGTTTCTTACCCAAGAGCTAAATTCTTAAGTCTTTGTCTATCCTAGAAGCTTAGAGACGGTTATAGATTTTTCCGGTTTTCCATTGGTGAGTCCCGTGCACAAACCCCCTGTTTTGTTGGTTTCGTCGGTGGGTGTAACCCATCGCTTCTTCTAGTGACTCAAGTATCGTTGTTTTTTCTTTTTTATTAAGGTCCCTTATTTATCCCCCGACCCTGCTCGAGTTACTGACTGACGGACCCATATCCTTCTAATCTTAAGTACAATTTTATTGCAGTTTTATTGTTAAGTGCAAACAGAAACTTCCGCCACGTGTTCTCAAGAAACCGCGTGTTAGATTTCGTCTCTGTTTGCCGGAGCATTGCACGGGCAATTCGAGCTAGTCGCGTGATAATATACAGATCCCCATCGACCTATGTCTAGAATTACGGTCCCTTTTACGCGTCGTGGCGCCGGGTTTATAGTTATGGGTCCGAAAAGGCTCATGAGAATCTGGTTACCATATTCCCCGTCTGTTAGTAATTTATCATCTGGAGGGTTGCTTTTAGTTGCCCAACCAAATAGGTGGTTGATCATAAAAAGGGAATGTGAGAAGATGAAGACTTACTCCCGGATTGATAACCGTCCGCGCTTTGTTTACGTATCATAATCTTACCCCCTATCTTAGGCCCATAAGAATTTCCGTGAAAAAGGGAAATCGTGGAGTTCGCGGGACGTAACATAAACATGTTCTTATACTTCTGCAACAAACTGCATTTAGATCATAAAAATATTTGTAGAATCTTGTAGAAAGTTTTAAATAATTGTAATTTTTACAAGAATGTACAACTTCTACAATTTACTACAAAATTTTCATAAAAATATTTGTAGAATGTTGTACATAGTTGTAAATGGTTGTGATTTTTACAATAATCTACAACTTCTATAATTTACTACGTTCTCATAAAAAATATTTGCAGAATGTTGTAAATAGTTGTAAATAGTTATGATTTTTACAATAATCTACAACTTCTACAATTTACTACGTCTCATAAAAATGTTCGTAAAAAAT
Organism: Temnothorax unifasciatus; assembly: GCA_030770225.1. Classification (NCBI taxonomy): domain Eukaryota; kingdom Metazoa; phylum Arthropoda; class Insecta; order Hymenoptera; family Formicidae; genus Temnothorax; species Temnothorax unifasciatus. The sequence continues at coordinate 22,574 of JASTWK010001050.1, forward strand.
GTGTTACAATTTTCTATTACTTTTTACAACTTACTACAAATTACTACAATTTACTACAATTTACTGTAAATTTCTACAACTTTCACAAATTTGTGATTTGTTGTAGAAGATTATAATTTGTCATAGAAATATGTATATTATTGTAAAATTATTTCCATCAGGGTCTAAATAAGAAAAACTTCATTAGATTTAGGATTAAGATGGGATTAATGCAGCATAAACATAATAACTAGTGATTAATATATTTACAAAATACGTTTATTTTGTCCTTTAATCCGTTTTTTTATCGTGGCTGCAGAAATTTATATGTTTTGAGATATAAAATGCGATTTCTTTATTTGAATATTATTCTAATGTCTCTTATTCTCTCCCAATCCTTGATATTTCATGTAATAAATACCTGCATGATAATTCTTACGAAGTAAGAATAACTTTACTGTGTTTGCTGGAGGGCAGTACTTAGTAAATAACAAACAAAGAAAAATAAGTACTTACATATGGCTTTAAAATTGATGAATTTAAAGAGAACACTTCGCAGAACGACCGTAACATAACCTTACAAAACAAATACTGAAGTGCACCAACGTTTATTTTGTCCCTTAAGCCGTTTTTTTATCGTGGCTGTAGAAATGTATATGTTTTGAGATATAAAATGCGATTTCTTTACTTGAATATTATTCTAATGTCTATTATTCTCTCCCAATCCTTGATACTTCATGTAATAAATACCTGCATGATAATTACGAAAGTAAGAATAACTTTACTGTGTTTGCTGGAGGGCAGTACTTAATAAATAACAACAAAAGAAAAATAAGTACTAACATATGGCTTTAAAATTGACGACTTTAAAGAAAACACCTCGCAGAATGACCGTAACATAACCTTACAAAACAAAGACTGAAGCGCACCAATGCATGCTTCACGGAATACCATTTGCCTAACAGCGGTTCAGTCAAATAGCATCTGCCTAGGAAAATAGCAAGAATAAATGGTGAAAGCTATTTGGCCAGGTAGATAGCATTTGCCTAGTCAGAAGCTATTTTCCTAAAATAACCATTTGCCTACGACATATATATTGTTGCATTTAAGTTCGACAGCTTCGCCCGGTATTTTCCGCCGCGGAGCGTCCTTAGCAACGGGCGTTGCTATGTGTTGTTGATACAGCCCGGCTGTCAGATTTCTTTCACTCCGAAACTCGAGCGGACGTTTCGGTATTCGTTCTGCTATTGTAAATAAACGCAATAAACCATCCTTACGTTCCTTAAACTTGTGTTCCTTCATTCCGCGGATCGCGAGTGAACGCGCGAGCGAGTGCGGGAGTGCTAGTGAGCGAGCGGAAGCCGTTGAAGTGCAACATTTTGGGGGCTCGTCCGGGATCGGGCGAGCGAGATCGGACAATCGTTCTTAGAGACGAGCAGAGGGACGAGCGAGATGACCTCGTCGGCAGCCCCCTCGAGAAAGAGGGCGCGGGACGAGACCTTGCCGCAAGCCCCGACGCAAGCCGACATCCTTCAAACGGTTCTGCAGGAGATGCGTGCGATGCGCGAGGAGCAGGGCCAGAGGGAGGCAATCTTTACGGCAGAGCTACAACGTCGAGACGAGGAGCTTCTGCTCCTCCGACAACAGCTAAGTCTTTTCAATAATAGAGCATCTGGGGATACGGGGACGCGTTTCGCGCTATCGGGGACGAGTGATATGCGCGCGGACCCTGCGGCCTATACCGCGAATTCGGGAGCGAGCGACGCGCGATAGAATACAGGGGCGCGGAGCGCGATTGCGGGCGTAAATGACGTGCGCGCGGAACTCGGATTTAAGCTTAAGCCCGACGTTTATGACGGATCGGTCCCGTTGCGGGAATTTTTCTCTCAGTTCGAAATTATTGCTCGCGCAAATCAGTGGAGCGACGCGTCAAGGACCATCGCATTGGCCTCCTGTTTGAGAGAAAAAGCGCGCTCGATCCTAGACTCCGTTGAGGATGTAGAAAATCTCGAATACGTAGAGCTAAAATCGAAGCTTGAATTGCGTTTCGGGGAGGGGCACCTCTCCCAAAATCATTACTCCCTTTTCACGAATCGGAGACAGAAATTCGGGGAGGACTTTGCGTCTCTCGGTTCCGAGTTGTAGAAAGACTTGCCCGGTTGGCGTATCCCGAGTGCCCTTACGCTGTTCGGGACAATATCGCGTGCTCCCAATTTATCTCTGCCTTAACGGACGGTTTCGTGAAGAGGACCCTTCAGTTGGAGAGAGTTACTTCTTTGAAATTAGCGGTAGAGAGAGCGAAGGCCGTTGAGGCCATACAAGGGGAAAGTTTTGGAGAATTTGGGAAAAGGAGGGAGATTTTTGGAAGATCTTTCGAAAAAGGGGAAAAGAAAGCCTCGCCTCAAAATGAGGGCAGCGAAAAGTCCAAGAAAAAGAAAGAAGGTAGCGTCCGCAAAAATTTTCGGAATCGCGTTTCCACAAAGGAATGCTGGCTTTGTGGGAAGGTTGGACATTTCTGAGCCGAATGTCCCGCGAACACGGAAAAGGGAAACGCGGAATAGTTACTCTCAGCGGGGGGAGAGTGACCCGTGTAGATAAGACCCCGGAAGTTATAATTCGTTCGATTAGTAATAGGAGTGATTACAATAGTTTTTGTTACCAGGGGAAATTAAATGGGAGAGATTTTTTTTTTAAATCGATACAGGTTCCGACGTTTCTATTTTGAGTAAGAAGTTTCTCGGAGAAGTTAGAGGGGAAATTCGAGTCGGGAATTGTTCTCTTCGTTATCCCACGAGAGAGAGAGTCCCTGTGGAATTTAAAATGGAGGTAGAAGTTTGAATAGAGAAATTTTCTGAGAAGATTTGTAATGTACGTGGCGGAAATTGACGACCAGTGTTTGTTGGGGAGAGATTTCTTAAAAGTCATTAATTTAGAGGGTATTTTTGATTCGGTTTTTGGAAAAACGGAGTCAGAAGTCGAAAGGGTTTTGAGTTGCTCTCGGGTAGTAAATTCTTCTGAAAAAGTTCCTCCTTTCTTGAAGGAGCTATTTGAAACAAATTCTGAAAATTTGGACGCAGAACAGAGGGAGGTTTTTGCTGGATTTTTAAATAAATTTCAGGATGTCTTTTCTGAAGACGTCGTTGCGGGAAATTGTGAAGTCGTTAATCATGAGATTAATTTAAAAAATCCTACTCCAATTAAACAAACTCCTCGACGTGTTCCTTTCTGAATGCGAGAGAAAGTCGACAAAATTATTGAAGAAATGAAAAAGCAGGGCGTCATTGAGGAGTCGCATAGCTCTTGGGTTTCTCCGGTCGTCAAAAAGAAAGATGGTTCAATCCGTTTTTGTATTGATTTTTGGAAAGTTAACGAAGTTACCGAAAAGATTCTTTTCCCTTGTCCAGGATTGACGACATCCTGGACCAATTATCGGGCAATAGTTGGTTCTCTACTTTGGATTTAAAAAGTGGATATTGGCAAATTAAGATCCGCCCGGAAGATCGCGAGAAAACGGCTTTTTCTATCGGGAACGGGTTGTGGCAGTTTGTCGTAATGCCATTTGGTCTCTGTAACGCCCCTGCCACATTTGAACGTTTGATGAAAAAAGTTCTTCGGAAATTATTATCAAAGATTTGTTTGTTCTATTTAGACGATGTTATCATTTTTGGAAAGTTTCGAGGAAATGTTAAGGAATTTAAAAGAAATATTTTTTCGATTACGTTTAGCTAACTTAAAAATCAATCCTAAAAAATGTGTACTTTTTGAGAGAAAGGTTAAATACTTGGGACATGTGGTTTCTGCAGACGGCATTACTACAGACCCTGATAAGATTTCCGCTGTAAAGGAATGGCCGGTTCCCCATTCCAAAAGGCAATTACGTAGTTTTCTCGATTTCTGTTCTTATTATCGGAAATTCATTAAAGGTTTCTCTTCTTTAGCGAAACCCCTCTTTGTGCTTACCGGAAATCAAGTGAAATTTATTTGGAAGGAGGAATATTAAAACTCTTTTGAGAACTTAAAGCGGGTGTTAACATCTTCTCCCGTACTTTCTTTCCCGAGGGAGGAGGGTGAGTTTGTGTTAGACACTGACGCTTCTAACATCGGGGTTGGTGCGGTGTTGTCCCAGAAGCAAGAAGGATTAGAAAAGGTTATCGCGTACTTCAGGCGTGTGCTGAGTAAAACAGAAAAAAATTATTGTGTTGCTCGTCGTGAGTTACTAGCGATAGTCGACTCGGTAAAATCTTTTCGACATTACCTTTTGGGAGGCAAATTTGTCATTCGTTCGGACCACGCTTCTCTTAGATGGCTCATGTCCTTCAAGGACTTAGAGGGACAATTAGCTCGTTGGTTGGAAAGACTCCAACAATATGATTTTGAGATTGTTTATCGTAAAAGTCTTTCGTACAGGAACGCCGGTGGATTATCCAGGCGTCAGTGCGAAATTGACGGATGTGCGTTTTGTACTAGAGTAGAGGAGAAGAACTCAGTCGAATCGGAGAAAACAGTCGCGCAAATAATTTTGCTGGGAGAAACTTTAGATGGATGGAAAAAAGACCAGCTAGAGGATCAAAGTATCGCAGCTATTTACCGAGCCAAGGAAACGGGGGTTCGGCCGTCACGTTCTGAGATTTTGGCGGGAGACGTTTCCGCTCAAATTTACCTTTCCTATGGGGACGGCAACATGACAAGCTCAGCGCAGAGGGCAGCACCGAAATTGGGGACATGTCATAATGTTATTTACGTTTAATGAGTTGAGAGGTTTGAAGAATAGTGATTGTGCAGATTGATACAAAAATTAAGAATAGATTTTTCTATATTCACACAGCTTTTCTCGTTAATATGCTCGGTGACAGCTCGGTGTGTCCCCAATTTCGCTAGCGCCCCTAGCGGCTAAGAGTGGCACGCGCCGTCCCCATTGGGACGCTATTGTCGTGAAGAGTGGAGTTCTTTATAAGATATGGGAGGCTCCTAGTCTAAAATCCAGGGTTTATCAACTCATTGTTCCACGCAAACGAATTAAACAAATTCTAGAGGAGGCACACGATTCTTCATCGGGGGGGGACATTTTGGAGTTAACAAGATCTTTGAAAAAATTCGTAAGCGATTTTATTGGGCCACCTGCAAAAGAGATGTAGAAGATTGGTGTAGATCTTGTGAGATCTGCGTTTCGAAAAAGGGATCGTCGGGAAAAGGAAAGTCCCCGTTGCAAATCTATAATGTCGGGATCCCTTTTAAAAGGGTACAAATAGACATACTCGGTCCTCTTCCATTGACCAAATTTGTAAATAAATATTTGTTAGTCATTGTAGACTGTTTTACTAAGTGGGTAGAGGCTTTTCCCTTGAGAAATATGAGAGCAAAGATAGTAGCTGAGACTTTTGTTAATCAGTTTATTTCTAGATATGGAGTCCCCTCGGAAGTCCATACGGATCAGGGGAGGAATTTTGAATCGAAACTTTTTGCAGAAGTGATGGGATTTCTCGGAATTAAAAAGACCAGAACTTCCCCGTTGCATCCACAATCAGATGGACAGGTTGAAAGACAACACCAGACGATTACAAACTACTTAGCCAAATTTATCTCCAAGAATCAAAGAGATTGGGACAGATGGATTTCCTTATTCCTTTTGGCTTACAGATCGTCAAAACATGAGACCACGGGCGTAACTCCTGCGGAAATGTATTGTGCCTGGAATCTTAGGTTGCTCTTGGATTTATTACAAGGCAGTCCTCCGGGATTTCGGGAGGAGAGCCCTAAGTCAGAGGGCGATTTTATTAAAAGGCTAAGGGAAAAATTGGAGGGGATTCATTCTGTAATCAGAGAGAGGTTAGAAATTAAATCTTCTAAAGTAAAAACCTGGTATGATCGTAGAGTCAGACAGGACCTTTTTCAAGAAAATCAGAAAGTGTGGTTTTATAATCCTTGAAGAGAAAAGGGGAAGGCCTCGAAATTACAAAGTAGTTGGGAAGGTCCTTTTCTAATTGTTAAAAAATTAAGTGATGTAATATTTTGCATTCGAAAATCCCCCAGACATAGAAAGAGAGTAGTTCATGCGGATAGGTTAGCCCCTTTTTATGAGAGAACGGTGGGAAGTAACTAGAGAAATCGGAACCCGATTTATCGTTAAGAAAGTTTTCCTTTTTCGTCGTTATGTGTTACTGCGTGAATTGTTCTTTTGTGTCTAAGGGAGAATCTTCGTTTCTTGGGAGAGCTTCTTGAAGGACGCGGAGTAGAGTCTTCATTATCTTCTTGAGATCAGTCGAAAGAAGACTGCCTCTCCCTCGGTTTGTGACTGAGGTTTTTCCGAGGGACTAGGGCGAATGCCGAGGCAGGGACTAGGGGAGTCCTAATACGAATGGTTTTTTGGTTAGAGACGATGGGTCCTCAGGAAGTTATTCCCCCCCCCCCTTGTCCGAAGACTTCCGTGAGACGGCGTTTGCGGCGGAAGGAAAGTGCGGTGAAGAGAACTACGTCGAGGAGGGATTAATGGAGTTCCGGTAAAGCCGAAGAGGAAGAGAGTCTCAGTAACGGCGAGGAACGAAAAGAGGACGGGAAGTCCTTGTTCAGTGGAGGCGAGGCCCGATATCCTGTAGCATCAGCTCAGGATAGGGCGAGAAACGCTTCAGGAATGGAACCTTCTGGAAACTGCCCTTCCGGATTGTCAGGACGACAATCTGAAGAACGGGGGGGCAGTGTTGCATTTAAGTTCGACAGCTTCGCCCGGTATTTTCCACCGCGGAGCGTCTTTAGCAACGGGCGTTGCTATGTGTTGTTGATACAGCCCGGCTGTCAGATTTCCTTCACTCCGAAACTCGAGCGGACGTTTCGGTACTCGTTCTGCTATTGTAAATAAACGCAATAAACCATCCTTACGTTCCTTAAACTTGTGTTCCTTCATTCCGCGGATCGCGAGTAAACGCGCGAGCGAGTGCGGGAGTGCTAGTGAGCGAGCGGAAGCCTTCGGAGTGCAACAATATGTTATATACATTGATGAGAGCGTCGACGTAGACGACGTATCTTAAAATAAAATTTTCACATTTTGATTTTGCGTCGCAATATCTCCGCTCATAGGGCCCGTAGCGGAAAATATTATAAGAGATGCCCCCCCCCCCCTAAATCGACCCCAAGCTATCGATCAAGCCTACTTAGAACTTGATCCGTTCACTTGTTATCAAGATCTCAACATTTCAAGTACTCGCAACCCGTCGCGTAAAAGAGTCACGGTCGGTCTCGCTCCGCGTATACTTGGCGCGAGACACTATACCGTGTCTCTTGATATATGGATATATGTAATCTATGTGGAGATAAATGCTTTTATATATAATTTATATATAAATTATAAGAACCCATATAGAATCATGTCAAATTGTATATGAAACATTATATATATTTAAATATATTTTAATCGCCTGTATAATTATATATAGTCATATATAATCATACATAATATCATATATAAGTACGGAAATTTTGCTTTTTTTATATAACGCACAATGAAATTATATATTATCATGTAGGGTTATATACGAGATGTGATCAAAAAATTCGTGCAATGAATTTTTTTCTGCCGACGTGGCAACACTATAGGCCTCTATGGTGGTTTAGCGTTTAAGGGGAAACCTTACGAGTCATCAGTGCTGGTCACGATCGAGTGCATACGTATTTTTCTGTGCCAGTATTTGTGAACGCAGTTTTTTTGCGCGGTCGAAATGGAGAGCGAGATGTTTTAATGCTCTTCACATCCTCAAAATGTTCACCTCGCATAATTGTTTTAACTTTAGGGAACAAAAAAAGTCGCAAGAGGCTAAATCAGGCGAATGCTTTTACCGAATTTTACGAGAAATTTGATGTTGGTTCTTTGTTCGGATAACACATCTCTCCAAGGAACCACATTGCAATTAAAAAATTACGTCATTTTGACATCATAATGACCAAAAAATGATGTGAATTTGGTCAATATGACGTTAAAATGACATCATCTTGATTGCGATATGTTCTTTGGGTTGCTCCATTTCGAGGAAGCACGATTTGATTTCCCCGATTGTCGCCAAGAATCAATTCCACAAAGGATGTAGATCCCACATTGATTCCGATATCCAAATATTTGTAAGCCGTGACTGTCAGGGCAAATCGTCTGTCCAAGATACGAGGCGTATAACGAGGTTCCGATTTATTGAAACTGTAGAAAAATAAAGTAGATAAATTAATAAAATAAAAATTTTTTTTTTTTAAATTTATGCAAAGTAATACTTACGTTTTGCGCTCGTTCAATGAAACTTTACGAGGCTTAGGCGTATAACAAGGTTCCGATTTTTTTACGAGGATACTGTACGTATATATGTCTTTATTTCAGCTATACGCCAAGAAAGGACTTGGTTTACAATTCCACTTAACTCACACATCCATCCGCACATCAAACAACATTCTTCTTTACAAATGTTACGTCCTGTGGACTTCGCGATTTTATTCTTTCATAAAAAGCTTTCGTAAGATGTTTTTCCTACAGAATTGTTTTCGGGATGACGAAAACCGAATAATATTTGTCGATCGGCGGGTTGCTGATAATAATGAATCACTATTCTTTCGAACAGGAAAATCAAACAATAAGTATATTAATTGTGAAACCTGCGCCGCCGGTCAACGGCCGGTCAATAGCCGGTTAATAGCCGGTCAGACCGTCATTCCCGAGGAAAATTCGTGAAAAACACTTCACGCTAGACGAAAACAGATTAGGACGAGACAATAGAAATTTCGAAATCTAGCGTCTCGATCCACGAGAATTGTGAAACCCGCGCCGCGGAAATTCGGGAAAAACACTTCACGCTAGACGAAAACAGATTAGGACGAGACAATAGAAATTTCGAAATCTAGCGTCTCGATCCGTGAGAAAAACATGTTTTTCAATCGATGACCAACAAGAGTCATCATCGAAAAACAGGTCTCCCACCAAAAATTGAATTAAGACGTACTCCTTGATAACCCATCCCTAAAATCATATATAAACCGCGACGGCGGGACACCGATTCATTCAAAACTTTTAGACAGTAAAGTCCGCGTCTACGGGTTTCAATCGTTACGACACAATCGCTTCCGGTCTCGACCTCCGTTGCCAACGGTATTATATTAAATTCTGTGCGTATTAATAACATCGGATCACACCACCGAGCCGAGGGTCCAGAAAAATCCTCGATCCACCCTCACCGTCGCGACCCAGAGACCCGGAGACCCTGTACCCTGAGACCACCGAGAACAGCAGTAGTAAGTCAGAAATATCCGCTAATCTCCTTTTTTTCCATATATATGTATATACAATATCAGGCATACATATATATATATATATATATATATATATATATATATATATATATATATATATATATATATATATATATATATATATATATATATATGGGGCATTCTTTCTCAACGTTACACCCCCCCCCCTGCCCATTTTAAATTTTGGTTAAAAACATTTTTTGGGGGCTCAAATTACAGCAAATTTTATCTATTTTTCCATGCCGTGTGGCAGTTTTAAAAAATTCAACATGGCTAACCAAAAATGGCGGATAAGTGTAACTGCAACTTGAAATACGAGATTAAAATATGTGGATTTTTATGACACTTGGTACGTAAAGGTTTTTGGGATCGCTGAATGCGAATCTGAAGTTAGTTGTTCAAACTTCAAAATGGCGGATCCAATATGGCGGACAATTTTTTTAAAAAGGCGATCCAATTTGCTTGAAAGTTGTTCGCGGCATCGAGCGACCATGCGGCTGTACGCAATCGTTATACGCTCGCACGCGTCGAAATCTTGCAAAGTGTAATTTGTAGTGATTATAAGGAGATATAAGACTGTGAAGGTGTGTGTGCGTGCGTGCGTGCGTGCGTGTGCGTGTGTGTGTGTGTGTTCAAAACTCAATCCCATACACATGTCATGAATTTGCAAAATAAGAACATATATTTTGGTAACCAAAAAGTACTACTTTTAGCGCTACCCGGGAACAACGACGTGGACGTAGTAGTTTTCTGTTCCTATTGGGGTGCTTGATTAAAGTGAGTCCCCTTGCCTCTCACTATTCGTGGTGCTTGATCCTGATATCACTTGAGCTCTTACTCTTTATCTTTTAAGCACCACGAATAGTGAGAGGCAAGGGGACTCACTTTAATCAAGCACCCCAATGGGAACAGAAAACTACTACGTCCACGTCGTTGTTCCCGGGTAGCGCTAAAAGTAGTATTTTTTGGTTACCAAAATATATGTTCTTATCTTGCAAATTCATGACCTGTGTATGGGATTGAGTTTTGAACACACACACACACGCACACGCACGCACGCACGCACACACATCTTCACAGTCTTATATCTCCTTATAATCACTACGAATTACACTTTGCAAGATTTCGACGCGTGCGAGCGTAACGATTGCGTACAGCCGCGTGGTTGCTTGATGCCGCGAACAACTTTCAAGCATATTGGATCGTCTTTTTAAAAAAATCGTCTGCCATATTGGATCCGCCATTTTGAATTTTGAACAACTAACTTCAGATTCGTATTCAGCGACCCCAAAAACCTTTACGTACCAAGTGTCATAAAAATCCACATATTTTAATCTCGTATTTCAAGTTGCAGTTACACTTATCCGCCATTTTTGGTTAGCCATGTTGAATTTTTTAAAACTGCCACACGGCATGGAAAAATAGATAAAATTTGCTGTAATTTGAGCCCAAAAAAAATGTTTTTAACCAAAATTTAAAATGGGCAGGGGGGGTGTAACGTTGAGAAAGAATGCTCCATATATATATATATATATATATATATATATATATATATATATAGAAATAATAGTTTCTTCCGCCAATGAATATTAACTAAGTAACCTTTATTGTTATCGACTGACACTTGGCAATATTTACAAAACGCTGCTGCGACGTTTCGACTCTTGGATCGAGTCCTTTTCAAGCATATCTAACCGACAAACAATTACGAATACAATTAATTAAGTCGAAGAGATAACAATTAATATAGTTTCGATAAATATAAAAAAACAATACCTGTTAATACATGTCAAAAACCTACACACACGTGTCTTTGAAAATTTTACCCGAAATAGTCATAGAGACAGTCACTAAAAAAACCAATGGTCAATGCGGGCGGACAGTAAAGTATTAACTAAAAAATTATGTGTTCTAAAAACAATACTTTACGTGTGCAAGTAGATGACGAACGGGAATGAGCACAGTAAAATGATTGCGGCTTTTGCATCGCGACGCTGTCGCTCGGATAAACGGAGCTATACATTGTCGAAGAGCATCGACGAACACGCGTGATCACATGTCAGAATCTCGAGACGTACTGAGACAATTCCACCGCTTTAACTGCGGTTGTTATTATAAATATGGAACTCACGTGCTGTTTACAACGACGAAATGACTTTATCATATATAGGGTTTAAACTTTCGGTATCTTTTTTCAAATTGATAGAGTTGGAATGCTTTTTTATTAGAAACATTTCTGCAATCTCTCTCTTTCTCGTATTTTTTTCTCTGTGGATGATGTTAGTCTCCGACCATTTTAAATTATGATCTAACGATACGCGATGTTTGCTCACGACCGAGTGATTGCTGTCATGTTTTTTAATGTCTTTTTGGTGTTCATTAACCCGTGTTATTAAGTGACGTTTAGTTTGCCCTATATATCAAGGCTCGACTTAAGACACTCGCGAGTACTGTGGAAAGAGGCGACGCGTCACTGATCGGTTTCGATGCCAAAAGATGCATCACTGTACCATACGTGAAGGGGTTGGGCGATGATATCCGACGCATTTTCAAGAAAGTTTGTCTTCAAACTTTATACACCATCCCGAAAAAACTGGATGGTGTCATAGAAAAAGGCAAGGACAGGCTCAGCAAAGAAAAAACTACTGATTTAGTGTATAAGATAGATTGCGGCGATTGCGATGCAACATATATAGGGCAAACTAAACGTCACTTAATAACACGGGTTAATGAACACCAAAAAGACATTAAAAAACATGACAGCAATCACTCGGTCGTGAGCAAACATCGCGTATCGTTAGATCATAATTTTAAATGGTTGGAGACTAACATCATCCACAGAGAAAAAAATACGAGAAAGAGAGAGATTGCAGAAATGTTTCTAATAAAAAAGCATTCCAACTCTATCAATTTGAAAAAAGATACCGAAAGTTTAAACCCTATATATGATAAAGTCATTTCGTCGTTGTAAACAGCACGTGAGTTCCATATTTATAATAACAACCGCAGTTAAAGCGGTGGAATTGTCTCAGTACGTCTCGAGATTCTGACATGTGATCACGCGTGTTCGTCGATGCTCTTCGACAATGTATAGCTCCGTTTATCCGAGCGACAGCGTCGCAATGCAAAAGCCGCAATCATTTTACTGTGCTCATTCCCGTTCGTCATCTACTTGCACACGTAAAGTATTGTTTTTAGAACACATAATTTTTTAGTTAATACTTTACTGTCCGCCCGCATTGACCATTGGTTTTTTTAGTGACTGTCTCTATGACTATTTCGGGTAAAATTTTCAAAGACACGTGTGTGTAGGTTTTTGACATGTATTAACAGGTATTGTTTTTTTATATTTATCGAAACCATATTAATTGTTATCTCTTCGACTTAATTAATTGTATTCGTAATTGTTTGTCGGTTAGATATGCTTGAAAAGGACTCGATCCAAGAGTCGAAACGTCGCAGCAGCGTTTTGTAAATATTGCCAAGTGTCAGTCGATAACAATAAAGGTTACTTAGTTATATATATATATGTTCGAGAAGTCGAACTGTCGCTTCGCGCGCCTGACGAATGCGCGCCCGAACAACACGCGCTTATCAGGTGCCGCGACCCGCCGCGGCGCGTCGCCGGCTCGCACACATTTACCCGCGTTTAAAGTTCGGTCGTGTGGCAATTTAAGGCGAGCCGCGCAAGGACCAGCATTCGATTCCTACCGCTATACTCCACGATCTCGTGTTGAGAAAGCGTTGAGAGAGTCGAAATTCTTTTGTGATATCTAGAGCGTCGAGTGAGATATTCTTTCCTCCGCTTAAATCGCAATCAAGCGTCGAGCGAGCCTTCCTCCGCTTATTGCAACCCCTTCACCGTGGAGACCGCTGCTCCCGCCAGGCCGGACGCCCCTTCTGGGCCCGGCACCTTGGAAGCGGAGGCGCCAGGCGGCCCCACTCCAGCAACGACGAAGAGGAAGAGGTGCCGAACTAGACCAAGGAGCAAAAGGAGGGGGAGGCCCCTCCTCAATCAGCCAACGCCGCAGGAGCGGCGTGAGACCAGGCCCGAGCCCCGCAAACTCCGAGAGAGCGGCCGACCAGTGACGCAGCAGCGTCACACGAGAGGCCCGAGCCCTCCAGAGGCCTCTCATTACTCCCGTAACGACTTATCCCAATAGACTTTCCGGAAGTACGCCGCACCAGGCCCGCAGGATTGGTTCTCGCAAGGCGAGATAAACGGATCTTTCGGCCGCCAGCCCTTCACATACCGGTGCGGAAAGTTAAGCCCCCGGTTTGCCAAGCCTGTTGCGACTCCACCGTATCGAACAATATATATATAATACAATACAGAAGATGCCCGTTCTAGACTGGAGGATAATCCTGCTCGCAGCTCATCCTAGTGAGTAGTGTAGACGGGTAAAAAGTAAAAACCATGGATAATCAATTATTTTTATCCGTCTACACTACTCAGTAGGATGAGCCGCGAGTAGGATTATCCTGTCAAGAACGGGCAAAGGGGCTGCGGTCCAATTCATGCTCACAGCGCTGTTCGCGCGGTCTTGGCTGCGATTTCAGCGCCATCTCTGACAAGATTCGGCAACTACTGTTGCACGCAACACTGCTGTCACTGCTCTTCTTGTCATTCTGCATCCGTATTTGCATTACTAAAATAATTCGTCGATGGATCTTTTTTTGTACGCATTGAATCTTACTTCTACTTACACGATATTATTCCTACATGTTTTCCCAAGGGAGGATGATAAACATTATGTATGTATAAACTGCAGAATTTTTGTTTTAAGTAAATATTGTCGTCAGGTGACAGCTGTATGTGCCCAAATAAGTAATATTTTTAATTTTTTTGTGTTTTTGATATAAAATCGCGTTTGCCTCCCTAGATTTTTGTGCGGACTTTAATTCTATAAAAGATTTTTGCAATTCTACAAAGCCAATTAAAAGATCCATCGTCGAACGATAATGTCGGTAACTCATACGGCTGCAGGATCCCCTTAACTGACAACGGGACGGAATTTATAAACAGGGTCATAAAGGGCTTCGCGGGCGACAATGGCATAACGCATATTACGGTACCGCCTTACCACCCCCAGGCGAATCCCGTGGAGAGGGTGAATCGGGTACTGAAGATGATGATTGTCGCCTTTATCGAAAGGGACCACCGAGAATGGGACAAGCACTTGTTGCGACTGCGTTTTGCGTATAATACGGCGAACCATTCCTCATTAGGGACCTCCCCAGCGGTTTTAAATTTTGGACGCGAGTTGTTGCCGCCAGATGCGATGCGCGACCGTCGCGAGAACGTCACCGAGGCGGAGGACAGAGACCCTGCGGAATGGTAGCGACGGATGGCGAATATGAGCGCGGTCAGGGAGTGGGTAATGGAAAATTTGGAGCAGGCGAACCAGCAGCAAGCCGCGAGGTATAACTTACGTAGGCGGCCACGTCGGTTTCGCGTCGGCGATTCGGTGTTACGGCGGCAGCATGTGCTGTCGTCCGCGGCGCAGAATATTGTGGGGAAGCTGGCACCGAAGTTCCAGGGGCCATTTCGGATTAAGAGAGTGATCTCCCCGGTCATCTACAAATTGGAACGGCCGGATGGATCATTTATCGGAAAAATTCATGTTCAGGATCTAAAGCCGTATCACCTTCCTGTCCCCGATGTATAGGATACCGGCGATACCGAAAAGTGAGATCCCGAAAGCGCCGTGATAATGGCTAACCGCGGAGCCTACGCGATTTGGCAGCGGTTCTACGACGAACACCCCGGCCTGTGGTGGTTCGTCAGCCGCTTTGAGCCAAGCTTCTGGGCTGATCTGGGGAATGCCGCCCTGCAGGTGGGAGAGGCTCTCCGATACCCGACCCAGGGTGCGGAGGTACGCAGCTTGAGAGACGCCGGGACGCAGACGGAGGGAACGCAGGAGCGCGAGCGGCTGAATCAGCTGATGGCGGAGCACGCCCGACTTGAGGCCACCATCCGGGCGACGGGGGCGGACCTGGAGCAGTTGAGGCTCGGCCTCCAGACGGTCCGGGCGGAAGTGGAGGCCGCCCGCGAGAGCGAGCGCCGCGCCTGGGCCTAGGTGAACGAGGCCCACCGGTTGCTAGAGGCCGCCAGGAGAGAGCTGGAGTCGCGAGCCCAGATACCGGAGTGGAGGAAGGTCGCCGTCCAGACTGGAGGCCAGGACGAGGCGATGGCCTTGCGTGGGCGCCAGGGGGGTGCTGGAACTGCTCCTCCGGGGGGCATTCGTACGCCCAATGCCCCCTCTCCAAGCAGCACGACTTCTGCTTCGACTGCGGAGAGCCGGACGTCACCCTTCGGAGCTGCCCGAAGTGTGCCCCAGCCTACCTCCGCGACCAGCCGTACACCAGCCCCCGAGGACCCAGGGACCGACCGAGGAGCCCCAGCCGAGGCCGCCAGGCAATAGCTGCCGCGCAACCAAGGAGGGCCCCCGGATAGCCTCTTGTTTTGCTGCCTTTGTTTTTTTTCTTTTTTTTTCTCTCGTTTTCCTCTTTGTTTTCTTTCGGAGGGACGCTGGTCGGATATGTTAAAGCTTTTTTTTATAATGGTTATAGGAATATCCGCTGACTTGTTCTTACAGCCCTCCTAACCGCTTTTGTTTTTGGTCTATTTGTGTGCGTTCCCGTCGGACCCTGTAGGCTACCGAGGGGCTACCGGCGCCTGTGTAATCCCCATAGAATATATATAAAGGGTGTGATAAGGAACGTCTGCCGTGTTGTCAATACCCTCCTACCCATCTAAACGGAAATACTCGCTCCGCGGGCGAAAAAAAAACGGTGCGCGGATGTGATCTCGTGGACGGCGGCGATAGCCCACGGTTTCGCTTGGGATCGGTATCGTGGGTTCGGAGTGGTTACGGACGGGGACGGGTCATGAGGGTCTTTCAAGTTCATGGGCAAATTTCTTTTTTTGTGTGTTTAGTATGATGGCACTGATGGGTGCCGGAGTGGCGGTCGCGGTTGTCGGGGCCGCAATCCCCTCGGCACTCGTCTGGGAGGGGGGAGTTGTGACGTGACATTTGCCACATCCTCCACCCAGACGGTAGCTCGACCGAGGGGAAAGTCGGGGATGGCGCCTCGACTCGAGTCGAGGAAGGGCCGGTTGCGTTAACTAACCGTTTCTAGCTAAGTTTCGCAGGGTTGACAGGTGGTGCCGGAGCGTGGGATCACCGACTTTTTGTAACGACAAGAGTCGCGACGAGGGAAGGACAGGCGCCCGGAGGACTTGCGGCGGAGTGGTCGGCCGATGGGCGGACCACCGGGACCTGCCGCTGGAGAAGCGCCGGGAATGTCTCGCACAGCATAACACGGCCCCGCCGCAGCATAACCACGGGCGCACCACCGCGACTGCAGCGCGGGTGGATGGCCCACACACTTCATCCGACGGCGCCCAGGGGGCCGAGCGGCGCCGCCACGGCCTGGCCAGCCGGGAGGGAAACCGCGAGGGGCCCACAAGTTGATTCAAATGGGCCGCGGGAAATGGCGAAAACCGTCTGCAACGTCGCGAGCAGGGCGACACGCACGACCAATCGGCGCACAGTGGTTCAATTTATAAATCTAGCTGGACAAAATTATTTAAGGGGGAAATAAGTCGTATTTATAATTAATGTAACATTGTTTATAAAAAAAACTATGTAATATAAAAGTAAACATTAAAAAATCAAAATTGTTGCAAGCACATTTTTTCCAACGCTGACTAACTGATATCACATATGAGTGCAAACGTCTTAATTCCTTCAACATGGGTTCAGAACAATTATTTAAATTAAACTTAGCTTTTAAATAGTCTATTAATGTCCTTTCACAATTCATATTATCACTCAAATTGAAATCACAACTCTTCAGCCAGTCAAATAGCTCTCTCCCATTAACGTGGAATTGTCTACCTTCAAAGAAATAAGGATATATTTCTTAAATTCGCAAAAATACGCACATTAAACTACTATCAATCAGATCTACATAAATAATTTTATCAAATAAAACCAAACTCATGATATACAAATGCATACAAAAGTTTTGCTGTTCTCACAAACTTACAATATTCTCGAAAATATGTAAAGAAAAATTAACAAACTGCTTGTATTTTCTTTTTACTAAATTTAATAACTAATCAAAATGAAACAAAGGATAAAAATGTGAAATATGTACCTGTCTCAAGAGTATTCATCATAAAAATAATTATTTCGAAGTTAAGGTTAACCAAAATATCCATTCAATGCAAGTGCTCGTAATAATTAGTATATTGTGCACCAAGGGGCGAAAGTAGCGTTTTTCAGACGAGTGTGAAGTTTGCTGCCCGAGCCGAAAGCGAGGACGGCAAATCACACGAGTCTGAAAAGCTTTCGCCCCGAGGTGCACACGATATTTTTCACAATATCTTTACGGAAAGTTCGATTTCCATGCCTAGAGAGAGACGAGAGCGGCCAATTTCACGCCAGGGCTTACTTTCTTCCCTTAAATAATTTTGTCCAGCTAGATTTGTAAATTGAACCACTGTGCGGCGGGGCGGAAAACCCGCGAGCTTGAGGGCGCGCGTGCGGGGGCCCGGCGTGGTCCCGCCGAACCGACCACTCCTCACTGTCGATCGAGCCGCGGACGAGGAGCCATCCTGGGACGAGTGCCCCGACACCGCCGAGCAGCAGCGAGCCGCAAAACTTTGTAAGATCTCCACTCCGGTGCTACCACGTAGTCAAGGGCTCGATCTCGGTCGCGACCCGGCAAGTAAACGATCATACCGCTTAGAATACCGCGTAAATCCGTCTGATCTTTGTGGATACCGGCTCCCGTCGTCGTGGGTGCCGGTTTGCTTATCGCGGCCATTAACTGAGACCGCGGGCACGTGGCCGGCCGAGATCGTAGCCGGAAATATTAGTAAAAGCCCTCCTCGAAACCCCGTTAGCGGTCGACAGTCAATTCGTGTTCGTTATTCGTGTGTGATATTGTGGCGTTGCGCCTTCGTGCGCGCGGGTGTTTGTCGTGCGCGGAGAAAGATCGTGCGTCTCGGGAATTTTGCGACGGGCACATCGCGGTGCGCCGAGAGCTTCGCGGATATTTTGCGTCGCGGGTGCGAGCAAGTATCGTTGCGCTTGCTCGAGGGAGAATTTCGCGAGCGCACTATGGTACAGTGTTGCGCACCTGTAAATTTGTATCTCGTGTAGTGCGTCGGGCGTGTGAGACTTTATGTGAATCGAGAGTATTGCGTTTATTGAATCGAGATTATTGCGCTTCTTCGAGAAGGGAGCCTCGCGGGCGTGAAAATCATGCACCTTGCGCGGGCATTGGCTATCGTTTCGACTACCGCCTTGCTACCGGTCACCTGAGCGATGTCAGGTCGTGAATTTCCGTCATGATTCCTTGTTTCTATGAAATACACTTGATCATTATGTTTATCTCTGAGCTTTATTTTGTGTTGATTGCGCTACGTCCCCTCTCCACCTCCACTTCTATAACGCGGAACTACGCCCTGAACTTGCGTCGAGACCGGGAGAACGGACATTGTCGAGACGTGGTGCGCGTCTATAATCGCACCTGGCGCCCAATCAAAAAGTATCGCCTAAGACCCCAGATACAGAAATCACGGTAAGAGATTTAATATTGTCAGCCTCTCTGAGCTATCGTCTGGTTATTCGACAATTAATTTGCAGCCGCGCCCCTTCGGCTAGCGAGACCGAGGGAAACCGAGTTGCAGACTATGTGCGCGTGTGTATTACAGATAGAGATCAGGACCCCGTGGTTCGGCACTCCCACAGTATTTATCGACTCCAAACCCTCTCTATCTGTGTATGTGTCTTTTCAAAAATTATATTGTATATAAGTATGTATGTATGTATGTGTGACTGTGCGCTTGTGTAACACAGATAGAGATCAGGACCCCGTGGTTCGTCACTCCCACAGTATTTATCGACTCCAAACCCTCTCTATCTGTGTATGTGTCTTTTTAAAAATTATATTGTATATAAGTATGTATGTATGTATGTGTGACTGTGCGCGTGTGTAACACAGATAGAGATCAGGACCCCGTGGTTCACTCTCACAGTATTTATCGACTCCAAACCCTCTCTGTCTTTTTAAAGATGTGTCTTTTTAAAAATAAAAATATAAAATTGGAATAATTGGGTTATTGTGCTGAGTAATATATTACAACAAAAATAATGTTCAAAAATAAAAATAATAGTGTCCAAAAAAGAGATTAATTAATAATAAATAATCAAGAGTTATTTGCAGGAAACCAAATAATTGGTTTGTTTGACTTGAATGTGTCAAAATTTTCTTCCATAAATACTTATTTTTTTGGACACTATTATGTCGCAGACGAAGGACCAGCAACTTCGTCAGCACTATATAAATTTAACGAACTTTTTGGCGGTTTAGGGCAAGCTGCATATAATATGGGCGTTTTCCACCAATGAGACACAAATAGACTGAGACCGGCGTTATTCTTTTGACAAATTGACGAATAATACCGACACCTGGCGCGGCCTGGGTCAAGGGCTGCCAGGGCTCTGAATAATTACGACAGTGACTTTATTAGTTGGGCGCCAGTTAGTTTATAAGAACTAACAAACTCGTACTCGATTCTTTTGATATGCCGCGGTCGGCTAGCAGTCTATTCTAAACATGAAACAATACAAGGGGAGTTCCGTCGGAAGACCCAAGGAATTTTGCGAGAGTCAGAAAGAAAAGTAGAGAGATAAGCAGTATATTGAACTTACGTTACAGTCGTATCGCTGTTTGTCACAAAACGGACCACACAGCTCGTTGACAATATCTAGGCGAGTGCCGTCCACTCAAATACAACGCTGACAATATCTAGACGAGTGCCGTCCACTTAAATACAACGCTGACAAGTGCCGTCCACTTAAATACAACGTTGACGATATATGGCGAAATCGCTTACGCACGCACTAACCGAAAACCGGCAGACAGCTGATCGCTTACGCACGCAGGACCGATCTCGTCGAAGATCGACGGGAGAGTCCTCGAGATATCGTAGTCGTTCCGTTACCACGCGCTCACCCCCTTTTATTCTACCAGCCACGCTATTGGCTTTCCGTCTCGACGGTTCACAGGATTCAGCGCTCGTACAGCGCGGGCAACGTAAAATGTACAATCGGTAATTTCGTCAGATCTGTAATTTCGTCAAGTATCGATGTCGAGGGGAAGAGTTTTAAACATCGAGTGCCGATGTCGAGAAAAGGGATTTTAATTTTCCTGTCACAAGACACAGTGTCAGACACTGAAGAGTTGTGTAAAGCTGCTTGTTGGAACATCATTTAATTCTCAGTATAGCCGGTAGTTCGCGCTTTAATAATAGTGATTTTTCTCGTAAAATTTTATTCTTACATCTTTAACCTCACCTAACCTATCAGTTTGTAAAAAGTATTAAAAATTGTGTAATAATAGCATAATTAAATATAATTAAGTATAATTGACACATAGTAAGTATAAGTTACACAAATACATTTAGCGCTTAATATGAATTTTATAACTAATAAATATTTTAATTTTTTAGATGAATAACGATAATAGATTCATTTGCCAATTAATAGAGAAATCTAATTTAATTATTAGTTCTTCTTCAAGTAGTAGTTTGAATGAATCAAGTAGTAGTGATAGTACAGATAACATCAAATCATCAAGCAGTGAAGATGAAGATTTGTTACTATTTCCATTGTTAAAATTTTTAACAAGTGGTCAGAGGAGACACCGTGTCAAAAATTATCTTGAACTTATTAACTCTTGGACTAATGAAGAATTTAAACAACATATGAGAATAAATCGACAAACTGCACAAATGTTAATTGGTATAACAATGAATGTCTTTTCAATCAATAACTATTATGCAAAAGTATAAAATAATAAAATTTATTTTTAGATGAATTGGAACTTTCTGGTTATATTCCATCACATTCTTTTGGAACAAAACCGGTCTCTGCAGAACTGAGCTTTTTATTATTTTTATGGTATATTGCAAATACCGAACCATTACGGACCTTGTCTGATAGATTTGATGTTTCAATTTCATCCGTATTTCGGATTTTACGACGAATTGTAAACTGGCTTCTGACTAAATTGGATACGGTTATTAGATGGCCACAAGGACAACATGTTAGAATTGTATGTGAACAATTTTCTTTTAAACAAGGAATACAAAATGTTTTAGGAGCAATTGACAGCTCTCACATTAGAATACAGAAACCTACAATTAATGCTCGTGATTATATCAATCGAAAAAAACATTTTTCAATTAACTTGCAAGCTGTTGTTGATGCAAATATGCGATTCACAAATATTTATTGTGGCGAACCTGGTTCTTTGCATGATTCACGTATCCTCAGAAGATCACCAATGTATGAAACTGCATCTACTAATCAAATACAATTATTTCCTGGTGAAACTTTTTTAATAGGCGACTCAGCATATCCTTCTTTGCCATGGCTTGTTCCACCGTACAAAGATAACGGTCATTTAACTCCTCAACAGACAGAATTCAATTATATGCTTTCATCAACACGAATGTCTGTCGAAAGGGCATTTGGCCATTTAAAAGGGCGCTTTAGACGTATAAAATTTTTTAATGAGTATCGTCAAATGCCATTTATTATTAATGTAGTAGTCGCAGCGTGTATATTACATAATTATTGTATTGATAAAGATGATACATATGATTTCCCTGAATATCATGACGAAAATGTTTTAAATAACAATGTGATTATAGAACCTAATATTGGAGTACTAGATCGAAGAACTCGATTCTTTCGTGAAATTTTTCCGCAGTAATATAGTTTAAGTTCTCTAGTTTAAAAGTGCTTTAAACCTCAATTTGATTTTATACACATATTCATATATACGTACTTTGACAAATAATAATATAGAATAATATAATTAGGAATAATTAAAAACCTATGTATCTTTTTCAAGAATAAAGAAATGTTTCCTGCACTACATACATATAATTTCATTGCAAACATTCTGATACAATTAATATTCGACATAAAGTTAATATCGAATTTAAACTTCTTGACAATTTGTAAACTTATTACTCTTACTATCGAAGTTAATATCGAATTTAAACTTCTTGACAACTTGTAAACTTATTACTTGTAAACTCTCACTTAAACTTATACATATATTTAAATAAAATATATTAATTAAAAAATGTAACAAAAATAAATATTTCAGAAAAAAATTATGTTACTTAAACTTATATTTTAACTTAAATTTTGTACTTTAACTTTTGCATTTTAACTTAAAAATTTTGTACTTTTTTTTTGCATGTTAACTTAACTTTGTACTTTATTAGTCTTGTAATTAATTAATCTTGTAATTTATATATTTATCTTAATTAGATAATAGATTTGCATTGATTCTTTTGGTCTGGGTGATTAGTTTGGATATTGAAGATGTTATTTTTTTAAATGTGGAATAGTTGACAGATTGACTTCTTTACTGCAAGTTAAAATAAAAACACAATTAATTCAATAAAGATTACTTTCATGAAATATAACATATATTTGTTTACCTTAATCTGATTCTGATGACACGTTTTGAACATTTTCCTTATTATCCAAATATTTTTTCAAAATCTTATATTTTTGCTTTTCAACTTCTAATATTTCAGCGTATAATATCTTTTTTTCTTTTAGTTTGTTTTCTGCAATCTCGCGTCGTTGTTGAAGCTCTTGTTCTTTAAATGCAAGTTGTTTTCTTTTTAATTTAATTAATTCTTTTTTGTTTTCCATAAAAGTAGCATTTTTTTCGTCTTTTATACGATCACGTTCTCGCTTCATTGTTAAATGATCAAGCCATTGTTTTTCCAACTCAATTTTAGTTTTCGCAATTTTGGAAGCTGTTCCACAAGATGAACGTTTCTTCTGTTTAGGATTAATATCAGTTTTATTTACTGAAAGAGATAATGGATCTGCAGTGGTCTTTTCGGGTGATTTGCTTAAAGATTGAAGACGACTTTTTTTTTCTAAATGTTTAGTAGTTGATGGTAAACATGAAGATTCAAGAAGCCTTTTTTTTTCAGATAGAGAAGTTGCTGCTTTATCCTTTTTACCGCAAACTTTGGATGATACAGTATAGTTTTGATTGGAAGTATCTTTATTTTTACCAAAAATATCATCCATAGGTTGAAACCATTCAAATTCAATATTTCCTCTCCCAGATTTAGAAAAATTATCGATTACTTCTTTATATTTTTTTAGTAAAGCGTTCATTTTCCATCTTACTTGATCGCTTGTCATCTATAATAAAAATTAATTAATTTAATTTTTAGACAAATTAATTTAAATATTATACAAATAAGATGTAATTTCTTATTTGAAATTTAATGAAATTAAGTAATAAATCATTTTAATAGTTGTAAAAAATAAATACCTCAATACCGTAATTTTCTAGTAAATCATTAGCAATTTCTTGCCAAATTTTTCCTCTTTTTTTAGGATTATCCAGCATATTAATTTTTGCTTCGTAGAGAGCCAGCAATGCCAAAATTGCACTTCGAGTCCAAACAGCATCTGTAATAATAACAACTTGTTGCATTATTCATATTTTAATTAATGATTAATTATGTATTTTATTATATTTTATACGTTGTTTTGTTGTTGAACAATTAAGTGTGGACAATGATTCTTCCCTCATCATAGAATTATTAATTGCAGAAGAGTCATCTACATACATCAAATCTGTAAACCAAAATCTTTTTAATATTATAAACAAAAGGTACTTTCCTATTAGCGACACAAGTTGACACAAGCTAACACAAATATTATTCTATCTTTTATTATTCCTGAATATTGAAAAAAGACAGAATGCTGCTTGTGTCGACTTGTGTCAATTGTGTTGCTAATAGAAAAAAAATACCCCAAAATATTTACTTACCTTCATCATTCTCAGTTGTGTGTTCTTTCGTTACAGAAGAATTAGAGTCATCTACACAATATAAATCTGCAAAACAAAATGTTTCAAAAATATACTTTCTTACTATTAAAAACAGAAGTTAAAAATATTAATTTACTTACCTTTATCATTCTCTTCAGTTAGGTATTCCTTCGATGCAGAAGAATTAGAATCATCTGCACGATGTAAATCTGCAAAACAAAATGTTTCAAAAATATACTTTGTTTTACTATTAAAAATAACAGAAGTTAAAAATATTTACTTACCTTTATCATCCTCAGTTGCGTATAATACATTATTGTCTTCTAAATAAATACATTTTCCCACAAAACATAAATGTTTTGGGGCGTCATCAAGTGAATTAATTACTCTTCCACAATGTTTGCAAGAAAACATTTTTATTTTTATAATGGTTTGCAGTATGTCGAAAATTCAATCAATCACACATGCGGATCAGATTATCTATCAGATTTGTACTGACAGTACGAGGAGAATACTAAAAAGACAGTGTTTTAATTCTCACAACTTAAAATTTCCCTATGTTCGTCAAATAATTGGCAACCATGAATTGAACACAAATCTCTCAACTCACCTTTTTAGCTGTGTATACTTGTGTCGAGGTGTGCCTTTGTAGGAAAGCATTGTGTCGAACACTGTGTCACTTTGTGTCGCATTGTGTCGTTGCTGGAAAACAACCTATGTTGGATGACATACGAGACAAATGTCGTTTAGTTACAGTCATGGTTACAGCTGTTTCACTCCTCGTCTTTAATGCTGATTTTATCACGCAAGTGGCATTTACACTGATCAAAGACAGTTTATTGCGTTTTTTGCATTTAAAATTGGTTAAAATTGAAAATGTTCTCTCCGGGTTTGCATTTGAATGGGGAAGTGATTTAACAGCGCTAAGAACATTTCTCAAAGTGGGATATCTGTACATGTTATTCGGTAAGCGGCGCTGTAAGATTTCTTTCCACATATCATCAAAAAATTTTAATAAATTTTGTTTTTCTTGGTCAGAAAAATCTGTTGGCAATGCAAGCCACTCTGTTCTTAAAACTGCTTCATTGAAGCCACCGAGAATTCTCGCAACGGAACAAACATGCTGCAGCGATAATTCTCTATTGTCATCGAATAACATTGATGCCTCAAAAACTTGTAATCTTCTTAGGAAATCATCGGAAATAGGCAACCTTTTACGTATTTCCTCCGCAGCAGTAATATAAACTCCTAAACAGTTTTGCCGAATAATTGTAACTGTATTTGAATGACCTTTCATCGTTAGATTGTTAAGATATTCTTCACATTCAGATCCAACGAAAATTTTATCTATATCTTTATGAATTTCTGAATGTGAAAAAATTATCGTTGTAGCTATGTCTTGTAAAAACTCTGTTTTTACGAAGTTGTGGCAGACTTGGTACAAAAAGTTAACAGATTTTATTTGCAATAGATGAATTTTTGTGTCTTTTGATTGAAAATATGCATTAAACGCATTAAACAAATTTAAAATATATTTAAGAAAAAGAAAATACGCTTTTATTTCTAAACTATCCATCATAGACAAAAGATGTTCTCCAGATTTTGTTTTATCGCTCACAACTGTTTCCTGCAGAAAGTAACGTATGGTGTCCCATAATTCAACAAGTCTTTCTACACATTTGTGATGAGACAACCAGCGCGTTTCACTCAACTTTAAAATTTTGCAATGCTTTACTTGAAAGCAATCGCAAAACTCGCGAAAAATTGCCGAACGTTTCGGACTGCTGTTTATAAAAGTAGCTACTTTTTTTAGGAAATCGTCGCAAAATAACGGTATTTTGTCACATGCAGCGTGCGCTGCTAATGCAGCCGAATGGCATGGACATGGAAGTGTCAACAAATGTTTACACATCTGTTCTAATTTTGTCTTAAATGACATATATTTTCCTGTCATTACAGACGCATTGTCACAAGATAGGGCAACAATATTTGAGAAAGGAATCTTTAAATTCAACATTTCACACTTGAATGCATGGAACAACTTTTCAGCACTAGAATCTCTCGCATCAATATTGATCAATTTGACTAATTGTGAGCGAACATCTAATGTCTCAGGATCAATGTATCGAACGAAAAAGGTCATCCATTTTTCATTACAGATACCAGATATTTCATCTACAAAAATAGAGAATTTTGTTCTTTGAAGGTTGTTAACGACATTTTCACTTTCAACCGGATACAAAACATTTGAAATTATGTTTTTACATTTAGTTCGACCCATGCTCATGCTTTTTATCACAGGATCTTGTGTTATATGTTGAAATAAATTAAGAATTTCTTGTGCCATGTGGTAAGGTATATTTCTTTCTGCAATTAAATAATATTTCCCTTGTTTTTGTACGCTCATCAAACGACAAAAGAGATTCTTTATCTTGCGTATTAATATCATCATTTGATTTGTTCGCTTCAATACCTATCTTTTTTTGCATAAATTTAAATGACTTACAGATTCTGCGTGCCGACGAATATGCGATAAATGGGCAGCAAAAGATTTATCGCAAATTGCACACAAGCATATAGTGCTATCATGCGGAACCTCACGTAACCATAACTTAAAATTGTCAATGTCTAGCCATTTGTTATTAAACATTGACTTCTTCGATATATCTTTTACAGGTATGTCATCATTATTACACTGAGAGAAATAATTATTTTTTTCAAACAAAATTTTGTTGATTTAATAAAACCGGAAGATTGTATGTTGCCAAGCAGATGATTTGATTGGCTTAACGAAATTTTGTACAAAATATTTTTTTTTGTTTTTTTTGACTATTTTGTTTGTTGACTATATTGATTTGTTCTTTTTAACTGAATATTTTATACTATCAATTATACATAATATAACATTAACTAAATATTTCTTTGAATAAATTTACTATTTTTTAAAACGTTAATGTTTTTGGTTCAATAAAATTATTTTATTGAGTTAACAAAATTGATCATTAACTTTAAAAAAATGATTTTGTATGATACCATTTTCAGAATTCAATTATTTTATTTTGTTCAAATAATAGACGTGTACTTAATTCAATAAAATAAATAATTGAATCAATAAATTAAAAAACCAACAAAATTGTTTTGTTGATTTAATAAAACCGATTGATTGTATGTTGCCAAGCAAATTTGTTTGTTAATTCAACAAAATTTTTCTCTCAGTGTAGATAATGATACACTCCTTTTCAAGCTGTTTCGGTGACACGCAGAATATGCATGTCTGGAAACATGTGTTGTATTGCACGAAAAATTGGCATTGCACACAGTGCAATAATAAAGACTTTCATCGTGTGATACTTTACGTATCCAAGACTTGTAACGTTAATCACTAAGCCAAGCTTCTACGAAACCTCGCTTAGGTTTTTTGGGCAATTTATCACACATTTCCATATCGGAAAAAAAGCAAAGCGAAAGAATGAAATGAAAAAAAGATGAAAATAAAAAAGTAAAACAAAATGTATGTGTTGTGTGTGTGTTGCAAATAGAGATCAGGACCCTGTGGTTCGTCACTCCCACAGTATTTTATGACTCCAAACCCTCTCTATCTGCGTGTGTGTGCGTACGGACAAATAATGGTGAATAAATGCGGAAAGAATGACAAAAAGAAAATGATAGCTGCTACAGTGACCTTAATAATCCTTGAGAATACCAAATTTAACCAAAAGCTTCTATGACACGGTGTGACTAATAAGAGGCTTATTGAAAGACGCTTATTGAAAGAATCGCGAGTCGCGAGAAACAATAGCGTGGGAATCAACTGCATTATCGATAAGTCATAATGCATTTATCAAGAGACACGGTAGTGTCTCGCGCCAAGTACACGCGGAGCGAGACCAACCGTGACTCTTTTACGCGACGCGACGATTTGCAAGTACTCGAGATGTTGAGATCTCGATAACGAGTGAACGGATCAAGTTCTAAATAGGCTTGATCGATAGCTTGGGGTCGATTTGGGGGGGGGGTCCGTTACTTTTCCGCTACGTGCCCTACGAGCGGAGATATTGCGACCCAAAGTCGAAATGTGAAAATTTTAGATTAAGATACGTCGTCGTTAAGATACGTCGACGCTCTCATCTCAATATATATATGTCTATCAGAGAAAACGTCACTTTCCCTTTTTCGACACTGGATGGCGGTGCTAGTATCGCCAGTTTCGATATGTATGTGTGTATGTATGTGTGTACCCAAATAGCACCGTACATCTTATGGACGTCCGTTTTACGTCCATTTTACTACCATACGTCCATGGACATAATAAGGTCGTCCATTGTACATCCATATAAGGACGTACATTGGACTAATAAAGAGGGACGTCCAGTGGACATCCATTTGAAATCCCCTTTATATAACTAATTTATGAATATATACTGTACATCCATTGGACATTTGTACATGGACTTATTTTGGGTTTATTATTATATTCATATTTTTTGTCACAAAAATGAGTTTTGTAAGGCATAGCGTTACTCTCCCGTCACGTAAGGCATTTTAACTTTTCCGTCGTCATGTCTACACCCAAAAAAAGTATTCTATTTACAAAGTGAAATTTCCTGTAATCTCATATTCTAAGCAAAAACTTTTACAGAAAGAGTATTCCTCTGTCAATAAAGTGGACTATTCATCAAGAATCTAGTACATATTATTCTAACGGTTTTCCTCTTGTATTAAGAGGGAATATGTTTACTTGAAGTGCGGGCTGTACGACGGGCCGCGCGCGGCGCGGCGAGAGAGTTCAGCTCGCGCCCGCTACGCGGCGAATCGCCGGTATATTCTCGCGTGATTAAGATTCAACATCGACTTCTATATCTAGGGCAGCTTGATAGGGTTTCTCCAGCGTTCTTAAGTTCGCTAGTCAGGGCGTGCTCACTAGCAGGGCCTTTGACATAACTCTTTTTGATCACAAAATGTGCTCCTCATCCGGGGCCTTCGTTTAAACAAATGTATTATAGAGAGAGCAAAATTCAAAAATTTGTTTGCACTAACACAACCAAATTATTTGTTTGGTTTGTTAACAAGAAAAACTAAAATTATTTTTTTTGGGTGTATAATATGTTTATAATAGTATGCGTAGCAGTCTTTTTTTATGGCGTGATCATACGCGTGCAGATACCATATATAATAAACCGAAATATGTCCAGTAAAGGTTTGAATTTTGTCCATTTAAGATCCATAATTCGTCCATTCGTGTCCAATAATAGACGTCTTATGGATGTCCACTGGAGTTGCAAACGGACGTACAGTGGACGCCCCGTGTATGTCCGCTGTACTCGGTATGGACGTCCGTGGACGTACACAACATCCGGCATGGACGTCCGTTGGACGTACATAGGACGTATTTGTTTTTATTGGGTATGTGTGTAACTGCGCGCAGTGCGGACAGTGCGGACAGCGCGCTGTCACAGTTAACCATAACCTAACACGGTCGTGTCCCGCGTCAGGTACGCGCGGAGCAAGACCGACCGTAACTGTTTATTTATACCCGACGCGACGCTTAATATTCAAGGTAATTGCTTTATATTTACATGTAATTATCCTATTCTATTGTTATACGACGCGAAGCGAGACCGCACCGTGACTTTTTTACGCGACTAATTGTAAGTGCATGTGACAGGAATTATAATAGTTTACGCTTACGTGAGTATTAGTTCTATAGTAACTTATACGAACGATATCATCGTAGTTACTATCCGTACAAAATTACCTTTTAAAAAAAAAAGGTTAAAAAAGGCGCCAAGTACACGCATAGTAGTGTATATGTTGTTACCTCGAAAAAACCTAAGTAACAAGTGGTAGACGTAATCTTTGTATGTCAAAAAATTTCGAAAAAATCTAAGCAGTAGTATTTAAGCAGTAGTAGTAGTATTTTTATTTCCAAAAAATTATAACCCAAGTGATACATATCACAAAATTATGTTACCTTATCAAAGAAGAGTCGCGCTTCAAGTGATCTATTACAATTACAAAAAAAAATAATATCTTTTTAAATTACAGCGCCAATTACAGAGAGAACATATATATTGCCTCAAAAAAATAATTGTTGCATTACTTTGAAAAATCTTTACATTGTGTCAATTAGAAAAAGAATGTATGATAACAATTTTATAAAATTAAAAAATTTTATTTATTTAAATTTAACAAGGGAATACAAGATATTTAAATACAAAGTTTACATGTGTATTTTTTAGTGGTCGCAAAGAATTACAGAAGTAACAGTACAAATAAAATATTTTATTAAAATATTTAATCCAACGAAAGAATACAAGGTATTTAAATACAAAGTTTATATATGTATTTTTCAATAGAATAACAGATTTAATCACAAAGAATTACAGAGGTAACAGTACAAAATAAAAATATTTTATTAAAATAACATAAATTTTCTTGTAAAAAAACTTGGCGCTGCTAGACCTCGAAATTTTAAATAAATAAATAAACTTATCCTATCCTTAATTATAAGCCCGCATTATCCGCCGTCATCACGCACACCCATATCACTCACTCGCACATACACACCGCTGATAATCATTTTATTACTCCCGTCGCATTCTTCTCTGAATTATTTTTATTTATTTAAATTTCGAAGGTCTAGCAGCGCCAAGTTTTTTACAAGAAACATTATGTATTTTATAAAATATTTTTATTTTGTACTGTTACCTCTGTAATTCTTTGTGATTAAATCTTTTATTCTATTGAAAAATACATATATAACTTTGTATTTAAATACCCTTGTATTCTTTCGTTGGATAAATATTTAATAAAATATTTTATTTTGTACTGTTACCTCTGTAATTCTTTGCGACCACTAAAAAATACACATGTAAACTTTGTATTTAATATCTTGTATTCCCTTGTTAAATTAAATAAATAAAATTTAATTTAAAATAATTTTTATTGTTATCATACATTCTTTTTCTAATTGACACAATGTAAAGATTTTCCGAAGTAATGCAACAATTTTTTTTTGAGGCAATATATATGTTCTCTCTGTAATTGGCGCTGTAATTAAAAAGATATTATTTTTTTTGTAATTGTAATAGATCACTTGAAGCGCGACTCTTCTTTGATAAGGTAACATAATTTTGGGATATGTATCACTTGGGTTATAA